>JAXIVJ010001000.1:0-37500 GCA_036785665.1 Chirona hameri
ATGTATATGTATATGTATATGTATATGTATATGTATATGTATAATGTATATGTATATGTATATGTATATGTTATATGTATATGTTATATGTATATGTATATGTATATGTATATGTATATGTATATGTATATGTATATGTATATGTATATGATATGTATATGTATATGTATATGTATTGTATATGTATATGTATATGTATATGTATATGTATATGTATATGTATATGATATGTATATGTATATGTATATGTATATGTATATGTATATGTATATGTATAATGTAATATGATATGTATATGTATATGTATATGTATATGTATATGTATATATATATATATATATATATTATATATATTATATATATAATATATATATAAATATATATATATTATGCATTGCACATCTAGAAGCCGACAAATCAACACTTTGATCGGGTGTGTCCTGCTCCTACCGATTTGCCTCCCCAGACTGGTTATTGATTCACCTTTTTTGAAGGATTCAATCACGATTCATTTTGGAATATGAATGATTCAGTCACTGTTTGATAATGGATAACCATTTTGATAAATTATTATTTCCGATTCAAATAATGAAAAAAAAATTGATCAAGTCAAGTTTGACTCACCATTGAAATAGTATTGCACAGTCTTTTTGATTCAATCAGCCTTGTTTCTATGCAGGTTTTGATTCAATGATTTTTTTGGGCCTAGTGCCAGCAACTGAATGGCAATTGTGCAATCAAAATAAAACAAACTATAGATAGGTACCTATGTTGAGATAGGTACTTCTAGCTCAAACCTTATCAGAAGTATCTGCCCCAGGTCCCGGATTTTCTCAATAACCTGAAAACTATGATAGATATCAACCAGGGGTGTGGTTTCCTATCTCTTTGTGGGTGCCAGAGCACCCACAAAGCTGAAATGGGCACCCACAATAGTCTTTCGGCACCCACAATCATGAACATGTTTCAAAATGCATAGAAGTAAAAGTAAATACGATAAATTTCTAAGCTTAGGATTTCGCTGATCCCCAGATGTCACAACTTGAACAGTTATGTGTTTGTATGCAAGCATTAGTTTGAAATCTTATCAGTTCTTCTGATCGTACTTTTCCTTTCAGTATGTCACAGAATACATTTTATCATGGCACTAGCTGTCAAGAAACCGAACATTTTTGGTCTCATTAATTGTCATATTGTATATGTATTTACTTCGGCATCCATAACTCTCTTCAAGCCTGTTTTTCTGCTTCTTTGACAGAGAAAAAAATTGCATTTGAAACAAAGCAAATGCCAATAAAGTAGCTGTATATTATAATTTTGTAAGCCGAAAGCGTGTCAGGATGAATGGAAGTTTCAACTGTAGTTGTTCTATAAAGTTGGTTTTTATATATACGGACAAAAGCACACCTTTGTAGTTACGTAGTGCTGCACGAAATTGATAAAATATTCTTCTTTTTTTTATTTTGGGATATGACCCCTCGTCCAGCTGGGCCTCCTAAAGTAGGTAGTAGAAGTAAGTGAAACTAAAAGAAGTAGGGAGACGGGGGAGCGATCGAAAGCTTAGAGCGAGGCAAATTGAAATTACTTCATCCATTTTTCGCTTCAGGTCAATATTGAGGCCACTGGAGGTCATCAAAGATCAATTTTTCCAATTTGCTCCAGAAACCCCCGAATATCGCGGGAACTATGATAGCTAGGAACAAACGGTAAAAACAATTGGAAGCTCTCGAAAAAATCAAATCGTTACCAATTTTAGCTCAGGTCGTCAAATGTTTAGGCTCCAGAGGTCATCAAATGTCAAAAGGCTGTTTTCGGCAAAAAGAAGTTTCGTCAATAGCCTTTTACCTAATATAGATAGGATGGATTATTTTAGGGTCATCGTGTTCGTCTCGTCAAGACGCATTGACACATATTGACGATGACCGGGTAGGTAAAAATTCTTCTTCTAAATTCGACTTCAGGTCAAGGTCACATGTGGTGACCCAAGTAGGTCATGTTGCATATTGGTAGACGCGTCCTGACGGCACAAAAACAGTGGTGTCGGTTTCACCTCTCTATCGTTATTCTATTGATATTTAGGTATCGACAAATAGGTGCTGGTGACCTCAGATGACCTTAGCTGACCCAGTAGAGGTTACTGAGTAGACAATGCGCCTGGGTCATCAATAATGACCTATAACAAAATGATCTGTAAGGAATTGGGCTGATCTGATGCGTGTCCTGTGAAAAGGAAACATTTGATTATTTCCAATTGACTTATAATGGAGAAGGTCACGACATTGACCCAACTTTAGGTCACCGATATAAAAAACAGAGATAAACGAATTGTAGGCACATATCACCTTCAAGGGCGTCGCCACTTTCTGAAAGTTGGGGGGACGGAGGCATTTTGAAGTCGATCCTTTCCATGCAACGCCCATTATAATATGATGGGCTGAAATCTGAAAATGTCTGACAAATATAGCATCTGAAATGTTGGGGGAAGGACGTGGCCCCAACCCCCGTCCCCCGCCTCCGACGCCCATGATCACCTTATGAAATCATGTGAACATCAAAGTGTTCAGTCAAACACTGTAGCTGTGGCACGACCGCAAACGTTTTTGAAGGTGGGGTCACTACGTGACTTGGTAACCCGACCTGAGATGACCTCAGGTTAAAGAATTCCAGGAGGGTGCGCAAAGAATGAAGGGAATAAGGTTCGCGCAAAAATATGTCCGTGAAGTTAGCCAACAGCCAACAAAACGGAAATTTGCAACGCCGAATTTTTCGCCTAAAATACGCATGTAGGTCAAGTCGCATATGAGGGTCACGAATCTGATGTTATTTGTAATGCCAATGTCATAGGTCAAGGTCAAATGCGTAAAGAAGGTTGTGTACCCTTATGCACCTTTTTACGGACAAACGGTACACCGCACGGCCTCGCAATGGCCACCATTCGAAAGAGCGGCACAAAATGAAGGTGGGGTTTTCCTCGGAATTTCTATTTAGGTCACCCAAGGTCACCCATCAAGGTCAAACTATCAAAATCAACCAAAAATCGACCTTATGTATCTTTTTACGGACAAACGGTACACCGCACGGCCTCGCAATGACCACCATTCGAAAGAGCGCCCCAAAATGAAGGTGTGGTTTTTCTCGGAATTCGTGTTAGGTCACCCAAGGTCACCCATAAAGGTCAAACTATCAAAATCAACCAAAATCGACCTTATGTACCTTTTTACGGACAAACTGTGCTTTGCACGTTTTTTTAATGACACCATTCGAAAGAGCGCCTCAAAATGAAGGCGGAATTTTCCTCGAATTTCGATTTAGGTCACCCAAGGTCACCCATAAAGGTCAAACTATCAAAATCAATCAAAATCGACTTTATGTACCTTTTTACGGACAAACGGTGCTTTGCACAGCTTTTTAAATGGCACCATTCGAAAGAGCGCCTCAAAATGAAGGTGGGGGTTTTCCTCGAATTTCGATTAAGGTCACCCAAGGTCACCCATCAAGTTCAAACTATCAAAATCAACCAAAATCGACCTTATGTACCTTTTTACGGACAAACGGTGATTTGCACGTTTTTTAAATGACACCATTTGAAAGACCGCCTCCAAATGAAGGTGGGTTTTCCTCGGAATTTCGATTTAGGTCACCCAAGGTCACCATCAAGGTCAAACTATCCAAATCAATCAAAATCGCCCTTATGTACCTTTTACGGACAAACGGTGCTTTGCTCGTTTTTTTAAATGACACCATTCGAAAGAGCGCCTGAAAATGAAGGTGGGATTTTCCTCGGAATTTCGATTTAGGTCACCCAAGGTCACCCATAAAGGTCAAACTATCAAAATCAATCAAAATCGAAATCATGTACCTTTTTACGGACAAACGGTGCTTTGCACGGCTTTTTAAATGGCACCATTCGAAAGAGCGCTCAAAATGAAGGTGGTGTTTTCCTCGGAATTTCGATTAAGGTCACCCAAGGTCACCCATCAAGGTCAAATTATCAAAATCAACCAAAATCGACCTTATGTACCTTTTTACGGACAAACGGTGCTTGCACGTTTTTTTAATGACACCATTTGAAAGAGCGCCTCAAAATGAAGGTGAGATTTTCCTCGGAATTTCTATTTGGGTCACCCAAGGTCATTCATCAAGGTCAAACTATCAAAATCAACCAAAATCGACCTTATGTACCTTTTTACGGACAAACGGTACACCGCACGGCCTCGCAATGGCCACCATTCGAAAGAGCGCCCCAAAATGAAGGTGGGGTTTTCCTCGGAATTTCGATTAAGGTCACCCAAGGTCACCCATGAAGGTCAAACTATCAAAATCAACCAAAATCGACCTTATGTACCTTTTTACGGACAAACAGTGCTTTGTACGTTTTTTTAAATGACACCATTCGAAAGAGCGCCTCAAAATGAAGGTGGGATTTCCTCGGAATTTCTATTTACGTCACCCAAGGTCACCCATAAAGGTCAAACTATCAAAATCAATCAAAATCGACTTTATGTACCTCTTTACGGACAAACGGTGCTTTGCACGGCTTTTTTAATGGCACCATTCGAAAGAGCGCCTCAAAATGAAGGTGGGGTTTTCCTCGGAATTTCGATTAAGGTCACCCAGGTCACCCATCAAGGTCAACTATCAAAATCAACCAAAATCGACCTTATGTACCTTTTTTACGGACAAACGGTGCTTTGCACGTTGTTTTTAATGACACCATTCGAAAGAGCGCTTCAAAATGAAGGTGGGGTTTTCTCGGAATTTCGATTTAGGTCACCCAAGGTCACCCATAAAGGTCAAACTATCAAAATCAATCAAAATCGACTTTATGTACCTTTTTACGGACAAACGGTGATTTGCACTGTTTTTTAAATGGCACCATTCGAAAGAGCAACTCAAAATTAAGGTGGGGTTTTCCTCGGAATTTCGATTAAGGTCACCGAAGGTCACCCATCAAGGTCAAACTATCAAAATCAACCAAAATCGACCTTATGTACCTTTTTACGGACAAACGGTTCTTTGCACGTGTTTTTAAAATGACACCATTCGAAAGAGCGCCTCAAAATGAAGGTGGGGTTTTCCTCAGAAGTTCGATTTCGGTCACCCAAGGTCACTCATAAAGGTCAAACTATCAAAATCAATCAAAATCGACTTTAAGTACCTTTTTACGGACAAACGGTACACTACACGGCCTCGCAATGGCCACCATTCGAAAGAGCGGCTCAAAATGAAGGTGGGGTTTTGAGTTTTCCTCTGAATTTCGATTTAGGTCACCCAAGGTCACCCATCAAGGTCAAACTATCAAAATCAATCAAAATCGACCTTATGTACCTTTTTACGGACAAACGGTGCTTTGCACGTTTTTGTAAATGGCACCATTCGAAAGAGCGCCTCAAAATGAAGGTGGGCTTTACTCCGCCTTCATTTGAGGCGCTCTTTCGAATGGGGTCATTTAAAAAAACGTGCAAAGCGCCGTTTGTCCGTAAAAAGGTACATAAGGTCGATTTTGGTTGATTTTTTATAGTTTGACCTTGATGGGTGACCTTGGGTGACCTTAATCGAAATTCCGAGGAAAACCCCACCTTCATTTTGAGGCGCTCTTTCGAATGGTGCCATTAAAAAGCCGTGCAAAGCACCGTTTGTCCGTAACAAGGTACATAAAGTTGATTTTGATTGATTTTGATAGTTTGACCTTTATGGGTGACCTTGGGTGACCTAAATCGAAATTCTGAGGAAAACCCTACCTTCATTTTGAGGCGCTCTTTCGAATGGTGTCATTTTTAAAAACGTGCAAAGCACCGTTTGTCCGTAAAAAGGTACAGAAGGTCGATTTTGGTTGATTTTGATAGTTTGACCTTGATGGGTGACCTTGGGTGACCTTAATCGAAATTCCGAGGAAAACCCCACCTTCATTTTGAGGCGCTCTTTCGAATGGTGCCATTTAAAAAACCGTGTAGAGCACCGTTTGTCCGTAAAAGGGTACATAAGGTCGATTTTGATTGATTTTGATAGTTTGACCTTGATGAATGACCTTGGGTGACCTAAATCGAAATTCCGAGGAAACCCCACCTTCCTTTTGAGGCGCTCTTTCGAATGGTGTCATTTTTTAAAACGTGCAAAGCACCGTTTGTCCGTAAAAAGGTACATAAGGTCGATTTTGGTTGATTTTGATAGTTTGACCTTGATGGGTGACCTTGGGTGACCTTAATCGAAATTCCGAGGAAAACCCCACCTTCATTTTGAGGCGCTCTTTCGAATGGTGCCATTTAAAAAGCCGTGCAAATCACCGTTTGTCCGTAAAAAGGTACATAAAATCTATTTTGATTGATTTTGATAGTTTGACCTTTATGGGTGACCTTGGGTGACCTAAATCGAAATTCCGAGGAAACCCCACCTTCATTTTGTGCCGCTCTTTCGAATGGTGGCCATTGCGAGGCCGTGCGGTGTACCGTTTGTCCGTAAAAAGGTACATAAGGTCGATTTTGGTTGACTTTGATAGTTTGACCTTGATGGGTGACCTTGGGTGACCTAAATCGAAATTCAGAGGAAAAACCCCACTTTCATTTTGTGCCGCTCTTTCGAATGGTGGCCATTGCGAGGCCGTGCGGTGTACCGTTTGTCCGTAAAAAGGTACATAAGGTCGATGTTGGTTGATTTTGATAGTTTGACCTTGATGGGTGACCTTGGGTGACCTAAATCGAAATTCCAAGGAGAACCCCACCTTCATTTTGTGCGCTCTTTCGAATGGTGGCCATTGCGAGGCCGTGCGGTGTACCGTTTGTCCGTAAAAAGGTACATAAGGTCGATTTTGGTTGACTTTGATAGTTTGACCTTGATGGGTGACCTTGGGTGACCTAAATCGAAATTCAGAGGAAACCCCCACTTTCATTTTGTGTCGCTCTTTCGAATGGTGGCCATTGCGAGGCCGTGCGGCGTACCGTTTGTCCGTAAAAAGGTACATAAGTGTACACAACCTTCTTTACGTATTTGACCTTGACCTATGACCTTGGCATTAAAATAACATCAGATTCGTGACCCTCGTATGCGACTTGACCTACATGCGTATTTTAGGCGAAAAATTCGGCCGTTGCAAATTTCCGTTTTGTTGGCTGTTGGCTAACTTCACGGACATCGCAAAAATGACGACGCTCCGCGCCGCCGATTTTCGTTATCTCCGAAAAACCTCGGGGGAAGGGGGGGGGGGAGTGTTCAAACACCTAACTGCATAGCGCAGGTTAAAGGGAATAGTTCGCCTTTAACATGGGGTTTTGAACTGAGATAGCAGATTTGTAGAGCAGATCGAAAGAACGGGTTGTGGTGAAAGAAGTACCTCGCTACGCTACGTTTAAATGACATTAAGTTCAAGAAATCAAAATATATTTTATTTGCAGCAAAAATCTCTTGATGTTTTGAATATTGTAATTTGAGGAATGGTAGGTACAGGTCCCTGACACTTTTTTGGTATGCTTCAAACTTTAGGCTTGCTGGCTGCAATATCCCTTTTCGCTCGCATTCGGCGCGCATTTAATATTCTCAAGATTCTAGACCTTGAAATCAACAGAAATAATATAAATGTTGCCGAATAAAATCGACGAATAAAATGTAAGGTGTAAGGATATAACTTGGATATTTTTTTATTTTTTTTATTTTTAAAAAAATTTAGTCCGAATGTTTTTGAATGGATGGATTTCCGAGGTCAGTCCCCGCGCTAAGTTCGTTTTAAGTTCGGCATAGCAAGTGTCCGATTGAAAATGCGTTTGTTATATGTTCGTCGCGTCACAATGCTGTTAGCATCTTACATTAATTTGCTTAATAGCTGATTCAAGAAAACTTCTGTGTGTGCTCAATAGTTACGCATTTCTGCGATAGTGCGCTCAAATATTTTAGGAAAAAGTTATCTTCATGCCTAGTACAAATGACCATATCGGTTTCCGTTTTCAATCGATCAATGTATTGGGCCATTTTAACGTCAAGAAGTAAACGAGTGAAAAATGAGCACCCATGTTTTTCTTTGGTCGCTTGAGTGGAAGGGGGTACGATGAGTTTCAATTTGGGCACCCACAATCATTTCCATAAAACCACACCCCTGATATCAACGTGAAACTTTCAGTACCTTATCCTGCATCAAGTTTAAGACTTCTCACCAAATCTCAATTAAATTGATGTAGGGAGATAATTACTTTTTAATGATGTCATGTCATGCCATTTTTGGTAGAAAAACGATAAATGTAGGGAAAATCGTAGAAAATGTTTTTTAAGCAAATTGCAAAAAAAATAAAGGAAATTACATTTTCTTCCAAATGGCTATCTCGGATTTCCAACATTTTTTTTAACCCCAAAAAGGGAAAAACTGTTTTTTCGTGAATTTGAAAAGTGAATTTCTTATGCTCAAATACTAAAATAAGGTGACTGGTCTAAATTGGCAGAGAAAAAAATGGGGAGTACCTTTTTGTCACAAAATTCCCCCCCCCCCCCCCAAAAAAAAAACGACGGCTGGATCCGCCAGTGAGGAAGGACACCTGTAAACGTAATTATTATTAAAGTTATAAATTACCCCTGGCCCTGGTGCGGGCCATTTGTTATTTTGACCCCCCCCCCCCCCCCCCCTGAGGTTTTTCGAGAATAGCGGGGAAACAGCGGCGCGCATCGCCGCCAAATTTTGCCACAATTGCCATAATTTGGCCAAATTTGCCCTAGTACCGTTCTAAAAACGCAAATATAGCAGGTATTATACTTTACGTCTTGGGGGACATAGTTTGGCCCCCTTAAAGGAAATAGTTCAATTGAACGGTCTTGGGGGGGGGGCGCTGCGCTGCCCCCCCCCCCCCCCCCCCCCCCCCCCAGCAGCGGTGCTGGCGCCACCGCTGCTGGGGGGGGGGGGCATGACCCCGTTGCCTCCCCCCCTGGATCCGCCTTTGGCCAAACTCAAAGTTGATCATTTATTTGATGGGGCAACAGCCCCACAGCTGAAAAGGGAGCTCCACCGTTGACCGTGCGCTCAACTATAACGAGGTCATGGCCAGCCCTGGGCATAGTGCAGCAATCTAAAGTGAGGGACCGGCCTGTAACGCCGTCTATGTTTTTTGTTTGCGTGGTTGACAAAAGATGTCTCTGCCTAAACGATTTCGTGACGCCATCTCATCTCGCGGACGCTACTTATTTTTGTGTAGGCATTTCGGTCGGACGCTACTTATCAATTATTGTGCATTTTTTACTTCTTGGTTAGAACATGGCGGATGAACATCTAACATAACAAAGGATCATAACAAATCCATATGACACATAGCACATTCAAGTAAGATGCATTTAGGTACGATGTGAAATTATTTGTCTGCAGAGGAGCACATGTATACCTACACGAACAAACGAAATTCCGGGATTTATTACGAACGAAAGTTTCAGACGTTCGATGGCACCATAAAGGTGCAAATATTCCTAGTTATCCACTTTTAACTAAGCAAAATCATCACGAGTTATTTAGTGTATATTAGTTAAATTGGATTTTATGTATTTATTTTGATATTATTTCATAGGAATGAATGTGTTTCATTATGGAATCAAGCTAAAAGTGGATCCAAATCTTGAAACATTGATCTACAATATGCACCTCTACTTCGCAGCTGAGTTTCTGAAAGAGGAACAAGGCGGACGCGTCACGAAAGCGACGAGTTGGAGTTTGTGTGTGGTTTGTGCTGCAAATATTACCCATTTTGCTTGCATCCATCCATACATCTTCTACGTGACAAATCGAGTGATTTCTCCAATTTGGTAAATATGTTTAATTTTGCTGTCAACTCTTCATATCCAATGAAAATACCGATTTATTTTGTGCGCCGTGTCTGCCACGTTCTAAATTCATCGGAGGACCTTCGCATAATGCAGGGTAGTTTTTAGTTCGTACCAATTAACATTGCCATTCAAGCTACTTATAATTGTGATTTTTCCAATTTCATTATTGTATTGTGATCATACTGTGTTTCAGTCATGCATTTCAATGTTAAATTTGTGCTGCCTTGTGTATTCATATTAGTCATGTCTCAGTCTTGTGTACATGAAGGTTAGTAGATAAGATGAGACATTGCCATCAGATTTATTGATACATTTTGTCAATTTGTTTGTTTCAATAATTATGTGTGTGCATCCAAAACTTTTAACTACCAACTGGATGATAGCAGCTGATGGTGCTACAACAGCAGGGGGTGTCATGCCTATCTCCATAACGTGTCCACCCTGTCCAATGATGTCACAGTTACAGTTTTCACAAATGGGGTGGCCGAATCAGGAGCGTTTGAGACCTGTGTGGCCGCCATGTCGGTGTACAGGGGCGGGCCTTGACCATATATGGGCATGGACCGCCCACTTTTTGAATACCTCTGACATGGCCTAGCGGCTCACCCTTGCAATTTAGGAGAAAACGACTGAAAAGCGAGCTGTAGAACATTTTAATCTATCATTCAGTGCTTAATTCATCCTGCTGGCACCTAAGGTATTCAAATTGTAGGATGTGAAAGTAGGCCAATTTAACACTATTTGAATAGGGAGCATGTGACGTCACATGCCTCTGATGTCACCCCATTCGCTGTTACCCCGGACGGGTCTACCTGGTATCTAGGGCCTTGATACAACAGCAAGTACAAGTGCAGCAAGGATAGGCGGTATCATTGCAGCTGGCGCCACCCCTCCCAGCAGTATGTGGTAACCCCTAAAATGCACTAGATTCTAGGGAACTATTTTTTCTCTCTCAAGATATTTAAAATACCTCCAAGGTGAGGCTGAAGCTGTTGTTATGACGTCATTGGAGGCAAAATCTTATCGCCAACCGTTGTTATGCCATCATTGGAGGCAAAATCTGATTGCAACTGTCTTAAATTAACAAAATTAAAGTCTTAAATTAAATGTTATCAGAGGGGCAACCGTCATTGGCAAATCCAGAACAGGTGGTTGGGGGGGGGGGCAAATTACAAAAAGTCTCACATAATTCTGAAAAGTCATCAGATTTTGTTTGCTTATGCATTGATAGCTGATTTAAAGCTAACTTTCCTTAGTAAAAGTTTCTTAGATTTTCTTCTATATAATTTGTGCACCGATTTCAGGCGGTTTGGGGGGGGGGGGCAATTTCCCATTTTGCCCAACTGTTGATCCGCCACTGATAACTGTACCATCTCCTCTGAAGTGAGCAGTATGCACAAAAAAAACACTTTTGGTTGACTCCCAGTAGTTGCCATGGTAACAAAAGGGAGTTGCAGTGGTTGCCATGGTAACAAAAGCATGCTCAGCGTCATTTTCGGCACATGGAACATGTTATGGCGCGAGCAGGGTGTCTTGGCACTACTAGTTAGATAATTGTCACTGAGTCTTGGCTGGGGGCAATATCAACGTTGGCAAGGATGGCCCCTCTATTATAGAGATAGTAAAAACCATTCAAGATGAAGAAGCCACTCTAACAACCTTCTGCTGGCAGCAACACATCCCAGTTCCACTGCCTGAGACTTTTTGGAATTTTGCCCCCCCCCCCCCCAAAAAAAACCATTCTGCCATTCTGGATTTGCCAATGACGGTTGTCCATCTGATAAGATTTAATTTTAAGATGGAAATTTTGTTAATTTAAGACTTGCGATATGATTTTGCCTCAAATGGCGTCATAACAACAGTTGGTGATAAGATTTTGCCTCCAATGACATAACGGTTTCAGCCTCACCTTGAAAATATTGTAAATATCTTGAAAAACAAAACAAAATAGTTCCCTAGAATCTAGTGCATTTTAGGGGTTACCACATACCGCTGGGAGGGGTGGCGCCAGCTATGATACTGTATAGACTGTGTTTTGTTTTGTGTGTGAGGACACCAGAGAACTGTGTAAGGAGTCTCAGGCTATGGAGCTGCTTCTGATGTCAATTGTGTCTGCATGTCACAATTGTGTCTGCATGTCACAATTGTGTCTGAATGTCACAATTGTGTCTGCATGTCACAATTGTGTCTGCATGTCACTATTGTGTTGTGTACCAAGCGTCTTGTGAAGCGATCACAGTTCAACTCCCTAGCATGATGTCATGCCTTCCCCAAAGCTCCCCATTCCCCTGTCACTGATTGGTCAATGTGCCATCCTCACAATCATCATGTCACAAGGAACACAGTTGCTGTGTTGCTGGTATGTGGTCTATTTGGTATATTGTGTAGTAGTAGCTTGCATGTAAATAAATATTAAAGGAAAAGTTGCTGTGTAGTACATGGCCTATTGGGTATATTGTTTAGCAATTGCTTGGATTAGAGGGAATAAACAACAATATTTGTATTCAACCATATATAGTATGTTATTTGAACTAAACATTTTTAGGACAGAAAATACAATAGTTTCACAAAATAATTTCACCTTATTGTATTTGATATAAATTTATTTTTGGCCTACCTATGTTCACAAGAACCCTTAACCCTCGCCCTACAGGATATGTTTTCACCTTCATCCTAGGGGGGGGATCCTAAAAAGGCCCCCCTGTTAACTTCCAAACCAAGCAACAAGGCAATGCGGTAAGAACCAGCATGTTGCCTGTCATGAGAGGAATCTAACAGTATGTGATTTTTAGGTTTCAGGTCAACAGGTGACCTTCCAGGTCAAGTGAATGACCTAAGATCGACCACATCCAAAAATAGTGATAGTACAGAGTGCTTAGTATAACTTCCGAACAGAGAGAGAGAGAGAGAGAGAGATAGAGAACACTGTAAAAAAAAACTGTCATAAGGAAAATGCAAAGGCATCCCATTTTGAGCATATAGGTCAACTGGTTACCTTTGGGGTCAGGTCAATGTCCCTTTTGGTTCTGACATGACCTTGATGAAAATGACCTTGAAAAAAGGTCACGATCTAAAAGTTGTATACACTTCAAATATTTATAGGATACGTATAATTGTTGTAAATTCAGCTACTGAAAATTTCAGCAAGATGCGCCACGTGTAAAAAGTTATTCAAGAAAAACCTCAGTGGGGGTAGTTTTAGGACCCCCCCCCCCCCCCGTAGGGTGAGGGTTAAATTAACATTGAAATGTCAGCAGTCCACCCTGACTCTAGAGGTGAGTTAGGAAAATAAGAAAATGAACTTCATATTACTGAGTTTCATATCCCCACCCCACCGCAGTGGAGATTCTCTGAAAAATAAGCTCTGACATGACGTGTTCTGCTGACAGTATTATTTATTCAGTTATGTAAGGTTTGAACAGCACATCCATTTTCCTTCTGCTTCTTCATTAGAACTGTGACTGACATTATGTACTAGCAGGCTAGTAGTACTACAGTAATACATGTTTGAATAAACCTAGTCTGTGAGAAGTTGGTGGTGTAATGGAGGACAATTTGCTTGGTGAATGAATGGTCCTAGGATCGAGTCCCTCCCACTTCTCCTTAGTCCTTCCACTAATGTATGGATGTATCTTATCAAAATGCCTTAATAATGTGATAGTACCTAAAGCCCTATAATCATTGGTGAATTTAGTTTGTTATAATATTCCTCCTGAGATATATCTAACAAGTAATTTAAATTTATTGGTGTGTTCAGTCTCAGGCTCAGCTATAACAATTTGATAACGGGTGGTGCCTCCAATATACCCATGTTTTGATAAAATTATTAGTTAGATATGATTATTTATTTGGCCACTGAAACAAAGATTTGCAAAGGAAATACAATTGATTGCCTATGACTAAATTTGTCACAGTTAATTATTTTGATGGTAAGACATTGTAATCATATTTCAAATTGCATTATTTGTGTACCATTAGTTCAAAGTTGTGTAAATAATGTCTGTCTTCAACTTTGGTGTACATATTCGAAAATTTTGATTACCAGACCAGGTGTCTTGACACTATTTGGCCAGTTGATCTTAAGGCTGTGTGACTGGCTGGAAGGCTGAGGCTGTGTCTTGAGTTCAGCTGAATTAAAGCTATTTCTGTCATGGTTTGGCATGATCTAAGCTATCTATCCTGCTGATGTGTAAGATGTCATGCCATTGACTGGCCATTGACTGGGCCATGTTTCAGTTGACCAGACCAGGTTTCAGTTGACCAGACCAGGTTTCAGTTGACCAGACCAGGTTTCAATTGACCAGGATCATGTTTCAGTTGATAAGGGCCATGTTCAGTTGGCAAGGGCCATGTTTCAGTTGATGAGGGCCATGTTTCAGTTGATGAGGGCCATGTTTCAGTTGGCGAGGGCCATGTAACAGTTGACCAGGGCCATGTTCAGTTGACGAGGGCCATGTTTCCGTTGACAAGGGCCATGTTACAGTTGACAAGGGCCATGTTTCAGTTGACGAGGGTCATGTTACAGCTGATGGAGCTGCGTTGCACCTGACTGAGGCCCTGTTTCATCTGATTGTGCCATGTTTCAGCTGATTGTGCCATGTTTCAGCTGAAATAGGCTGTATTTCAGCAAAGTGGGTCCGTGTTTCAGCTGTCTGAGGTCGAGCGGCGATGGCCAACCGGGCGGGTTCAGCACAGCGGCCCAACGGCGGGCAGCAGGGCAAGATCTGTCAGTTTAAGCTGGTGCTGCTCGGAGAGTCGGCCGTCGGAAAGTCCAGTCTGGTGCTACGCTTCGTCAAGGGACAGTTCCACGAGTTTCAGGAGAGCACAATCGGAGGTGAGTGGATGGGTGGTACCTAGGTGAGCGGATGGGTGGTACCTAGGTGAGCGGATGGGTGGTGCCTGGGGAGCTGAGGGCGTGATGGTCGAAAGGTTAGAGTGCGGCCCTGTCTGCAACGTGCAGAGCCCAGGATCGAGCCCCGGGTGAACCATGGGCAAGATTGCTGAATGTCACTCTGTACGGAACTACGCAGGCTTTGTGAAACCACGTGCGTCATGCTTACTCTGAAGAAGAAGAATAAAAAATGTCTGAACTGTTCGCTCTATTCGAGGCGATGGGGCAAAAACTAGCCTTGGAATATTGATGTGGTTTCCACTACTGCACCAAGTAAGGTGGAACTATCGAGCGTTGAAGCGATTCGAACCCACTGTCTTTCCACTGCTGGGTGGGCTTGTCTAACCAAAGAGGTGAAAGCTTGGGAGGGCGCCATGTGACCATTATCAGAACGCTCTTAACCCGCGCACTGCATGGGAGTCGATTTCCGACCCCCCCCCCCCCCCCCCCCCCCTCAGGTTCTCCGCAGATAGCGCAAAAAACCGGCGCGCAGCGCCACCAGGTTTTGGCACACCTGTTAGGACATCAATTGCGCACACTTTGAAAAAATAACCTCTGGTCATCTCACGTCAGGTCGCCAGACAGGTGACCCCACCTCCAAAAATATTTGCAGTTGTGCCAAAGCCAGAGTTTTTGTTATCGATTAGTTTAAAACTTACAGGATGGCATGAGGGCATAAGTACTTACAATTCGTATATCTCGGAATTTTGATATCGGTGACCTAAGGTCAGGTCAATTTCGTAAGTTCCCCATAATAAGTAAATGTGGAAATATACAAATGCTTCCTATTTCAAGGATATGCATGATATTAGTCCAATTACTTCTGGATCATGTTATAATAGGATATTCTTGATGATCCAAGTGTAAGTTTTGTTCAGTGGGGTCATTTGAGGTCATGCAAGGTCACCATCACTTTGTCAATAACTCCCGACATAATGAAGATAGAAAAGTAAAACAGACAGCAATGTGTTTGTCTCGTCGAGACACGTCTTCCCATATGCAACATGCCCCACTTGCAATTGGCTACACAATGGCCTAAACAATGTTTCGTTGTCTTTCTTAAGTAAAAAGTTAATAGCGAAAAACTATTATGCAAAAAACAATTACCTCTGGACCCTCAAATATTGACCTGAGATCAAATTTGAGGACACCTTGTCGATTGAAAATTTAACTGTCTGGCGTTTGCCTTTTTCCGTTTGTTTATATCTAGCATAGTTTCTGAGATATATGGGAATTTCTGGAGCGATGTCCTAAAACAGGAAAACAATGGAAAATTTGACCTTTGATGACCTCTGGTGACCTCAATTTTGACCTGACCTAAACAATACTGAAATACTTTCGATAGAACTTGTATCAAACTATCAATGCCGTTTTCCGCTTGTCGCTAAGTAGCGTAGTTTTCGAGATCTCACGGGGGCGGAAATCACCCCCCCCCCCCCCCCCCCACCCCCACCCCCACCCACCTGCAGTTCGTGTTCGGCGCAAACCCCTGCAGTGCGCGGGTTAAACACCAATCATCATCATCAGTGTGGGTGTCATACAATCATTCCAGCGCGGGCTTTGTCTTTGTGCTTCTTTCAAAGTCTTGTGCGTCGTATAACCCTGGGAGTTGCAGCCCCAGAATGATTCCAGCGCGGGTTCTGTCTTTGTGCTTCTTTCAAAGTGATGTGCGTCGTATAGCCCTGGGATTTGCAGCCCCCCGAAGCCCAAATCATCCACTTCATCAACTTTCCAAAATCGTGCTTCGCCCATAGCCAGGGGAATATTTCGCGTCTGACAGCACATTTCCCAACGAGTCGTGAAATGTTTACATAAACATCAGCTCTATGAGTGCGTCTTTTGAAGAACATGATTGCACACTGCAGTGTCAGCAACCATGCACACTGGGCAGCAGTGATGTAAATCGTAGTCCAAATTTGTGGACGTCCGAAAATAGTCCGATTCCGATTTGGACTTCGGTCGGTCAGCCATAGATATTTTGGACAATTTTCGGTCAAGGCATATAGATCACAATTCATGCTTTTGCTTACCTTAAATGTCTTTACATCTTACAGGCAATTAATTGGATGATCCCCTGCTGTTGTCTAACAAAGTGTGTTTAAATGGAAATTGAAACAAAGGTGATGTGATGGTAATTGTGGACATGAAATAAAATAAAACATCACTAATTGCTATGTATAGGATGTTTTAAAAATTGGACTAGTTTTGGACTCTTGGACTCATCGGACACTTTTCGGTCAACATTGCCAACATATTGGATCGGACTTTGGATCGGACATGACACGGGCAATTTCCGAATCTTACACCACTATTGTGCAGTGTGCATGGTCAGTGGTTACTGACGCATTGATGGTACAATCAGAACCTGTCATCCGGTGTGAAGATTTAATTACGGTGCTGTCGCGTACTCCGGTATGCGGGAAATCCCCGGGTGCGTTGCTACTGGAGCCCAGTGCGACCTCTGTTGGATGCGATCAGTATTCCCGTTCCTCTCAGTCTCTGCTGCCTTGACCTGCGACGGCAGGACAGCATAGTCGGTCCCCGCCCCGCTGGAGTTGCACGCGTCCGTTTATGACGGCACTGTTGTCCTGTGACGTCATCGCTGATCTGTAACGTCACTACTGTAATTATGTTACGTCACCACTGCCTGTTCTCTGACAGTCACTTGCTGTGTGGGACGTCTTTTGCTGTTTAATGACGTCATTGTTATTATGTGACGTCACTGCTGCTCTGTAACGTTACCGCTGTCCTGTTACGCCAATAATGTATAGCCGCGTTCGATCTGTTGTCAGCACGTTTGTCAGCTGGGATGCGTGACGTCACGCCAGCTGACGGGGCGTTCGATGTGTGAAGCCAGCTGGTGCGAATGTCTACAGAAATGGCGCAGCAAAGACAATCTCCTCCATACAAAGTAACGCCATTCTTCTAAAATCGCCAACGATTCCACTTAAAATGTGTGAATTATCTCCTATAAGTTCATTTCATAATCAAAGATTCAAAAATATTATGCAATTTCATCAAATATCATTCAAACCGTTGCCAATTTAGAAGCGCTTTCTCTCTGTGCTGACGGGCTGACAAATATGGCAGCAGCGTCAGCCGGACGTGACGTCACGAGTCACTTGTATTTGTGATCACGTGACGTGACGTATGCAGAATACTGGGCGTGATTGCTGCTGACAAACATGCTGACGACAGATCGAACGCGGCATATATGACGCCACTGGTGTTCCGTGACGACACTACTGCCGCGGCCGTCGGAGCGTCGGGGGGGGGGGGGGCGGAAGGATGTAGGTGGCTGTTTCCGGGCGGGGCTGCCTATCCTGCAGCCGGCTGTGGTCTGGTCTAGTGTGTGCGGTGTAACTGCCGCTCGTCGTGCCAGTCACCGCTTACTACCACTAAAATGAGGAATGGGATGTCGACAGTCGACACAGCCGCCACTGCCCTCTGTCCCTCTATCCCAAATAATGGCGTCGCCACGGGTTCAAAATATGTAGGTACAGATCCAAGTGCATTTGTATTTAAAGGGAATAGGTCACCTTGAAAGTTGTCTTGAAAATTGGCTATACATGCACATGCAATAGTTTCCATATCCAAGCTACCATATGCATGACATCATAATTGTCATTAAGTTTTTTATAGCCGTGAAGTAGAAAAGAGAAATATGCCCATTTTTCGACGGATATCCATATATCGTCCAAAAAATACCCTATTCGTTGTTTTTTTTTAGCTTGACATACCCATGTCAAGCTAAAAAAACAACGAATAGGGTATTTTTTGGACGATATATGGATATCCGTCGAAAAATGGGCATATTTCTCTTTTCTACTTCACGGCTATAAAAAACTTAATGACAATTATGATGTCATGCATATGGTAGCTTGGATATGGAAACTATTGCACACAATAACGACGGACGTTTAGGCATATATACGCAGGCTGCTTGCAACGTAAACAGTTGTGAGGACCCGAAACAAGTTTCGGGCGCCCGAAACTTCTTCTAAAAGGGATCGACCATATTAAGGATGTGTGAAAATAACTAGGGACAATGTCACTGGTGTCCCCAGTGGTGGCAACGCCCATGCTCCTAAACACACTGTCTGCCTCTGACGCCCCACCCATCCACGGTGTGCCTACTGCCTCAGTGTCACTGACGTGCCCCCCCCCCCCCTCTCCGCAGCTGCCTTCCTGACACAGACGGTATGTCTGGACGAGACGACGGTCAAGTTTGAGATCTGGGACACCGCCGGCCAGGAGCGGTATCACAGTCTGGCGCCTATGTACTATCGCGGTGCGCAGGCCGCCATCGTCGTCTACGACATCCAGAGCCAGGTAGGTCCGCGACATCCAGAGCCAGATAGGTCCGCTCGCGGCTGAGCTGGTGGGTCCACGACATCCAGAGCCAGGTAGGTCCGCTCGCGGCTGAGCTGGTGGATCCACGACATCCAGAGCCAGGTAGGTCCGCTCGCGGCTGAGCTGGTAGGTCCACGACATCCAGAGCCAGGTAGGTCCGCTCGCGGCTGAGCTGGTAGGTCCACGACATCCAGAGCCAGGTAGGTCCGCTCGCGGCTGAGCTGGTAGGTCCACGACATCCAGAGCCAGGTAGGTCCGCTCGCGGCTGAGCTGGTGGGTCCACGACATCCAGAGCCAGGTAGGTCCGCTCGCGGCTGAGCTGGTGGATCCACGACATCCAGAGCCAGGTAGGTCCGCTCGCGGCTGAGCTGGTAGGTCCACGACATCCAGAGCCAGGTAGGTCCGCTCGCGGCTGAGCTGGTAGGTCCACGACATCCAGAGCCAGGTAGGTCCGCTCGCGGCTGAGCTGGTAGGTCCACGACATCCAGAGCCAGGTAGGTCCGCTCGCGGCTGAGCTGGTGGGTCCACGACATCCAGGTGCCCGGAAGAAGCAGGCGGAAGAGACAATGGGTTGCTGTTGCCGGTGCCGGAACAGTGCGGGGCTTACATCCGGTCTTCGTTGCGTGTTGTCGTCAACTTGTCCAGTGTAGGGTAGTGTGGGTGATAGATGGTCGCTGTGAAAGGTAACGATGCCTTTGTGTTGGTATCGAAAGTGAAGAAGTGTTATGCAGCTCGTATACTCACATCCTGCCAATGTATTGGTGATAACTGGGCATGCTTAGGCTCGCCGTAGTCAATCATGCCTGTACAGATGACAAAAAGCACGCCTGTAAAAAGGCGCACCCAGTTATAATAGCGTCACGAACCCGATCATTGACTGGTGTGTCGATATCACACGTTGTCACGACTCCCGACCCCCGATCATTGTCTGGTGTGTCGATATCACACGTTGTCACGACTCCCGACCCCCGATCATTGTCTGGTGTGTCGATATCACACGTTGTCACGACCCCCGATCATTGTCTGGTGTGTCGATATCACACGTTGTCACGACTCCCGACCCCCGATCATTGTCTGGTGTGTCGATATCACACGTTGTCCCGACTCCCGACCCCCGATCATTGTCTGGTGTGTCGATATCACACGTTGTCACGACTCCCGACCCCCGATCATTGTCTGGTGTGTCGATATCACACGTTGTCACGACTCCCGACCCCCGATCATTGTCTGGTGTGTCGATATCACACGTTGTCACGACTCCCGACCCCCGATCATTGTCTGGTGTGTCGATATCGCACGTTGTCACGACTCCCGACCCCCGATCATTGTCTGGTGTGTCGATATCACACGTTGTCACGACTCCCGACCCCCGATCATTGTCTGGTGTGTCGATATCACACGTTGTCACGACTCCCGACCCCCGATCATTGTCTGGTGTGTCGATATCACACGTTGTCACGACTCCCGACCCCCGATCATTGTCTGGTGTGTCGATATCACACGTTGTCACGACTCCCGACCCCCGATCATTGTCTGGTGTGTCGATATCACACGTTGTCACGACTCCCGACCCCCGATCATTGTCTGGTGTGTCGATATCACACGTTGTCACGACTCCCGACCCCCGATCATTGTCTGGTGTGTCGATATCGCACGTTGTCACGACTCCCGACCCCCGATCATTGTCTGGTGTGTCGATATCACACGTTGTCACGACTCCCGACCCCCGATCATTGTCTGGTGTGTCGATATCACACGTTGTCACGACTCCCGACCCCCGATCATTGTCTGGTGTGTCGATATCACACGTTGTCACGACTCCCGACCCCCGATCATTGTCTGGTGTGTCGATATCACACGTTGTCACGACTCCCGACCCCCGATCATTGTCTGGTGTGTCGATATCACACGTTGTCACGACTCCCGACCCCCGATCATTGTCTGGTGTGTCGATATCACACGTTGTCACGACTCCCGACCCCCGATCATTGTCTGGTGTGTCGATATCACACGTTGTCACGACTCCCGACCCCCGATCATTGTCTGGTGTGTCGATATCACACGTTGTCACGACTCCCGACCCCCGATCATTGTCTGGTGTGTCGATATCACACGTTGTCACGACTCCCGACCCCCGATCATTGTCTGGTGTGTCGATATCACACGTTGTCACGACTCCCGACCCCCGATCATTGTCTGGTGTGTCGATATCACACGTTGTCACGACTCCCGACCCCCGATCATTGTCTGGTGTGTCGATATCACACGTTGTCACGACTCCCGACCCCCGATCATTGTCTGGTGTGTCGATATCACACGTTGTCACGACCCCCGACCCCCGATCATTGTCTGGTGTGTCGATATCACACGTTGTCACGACTCCCGACCCCCGATCATTGTCTGGTGTGTCGATATCACACGTTGTCACGACCCCCGATCATTGTCTGGTGTGTCGATATCACACGTTGTCACGACTCCCGACCCCCGATCATTGTCTGGTGTGTCGATATCACACGTTGTCACGACTCCCGACCCCCGATCATTGTCTGGTGTGTCGATATCACACGTTGTCACGACTCCCGACCCCCGATCATTGTCTGGTGTGTCGATATCACACGTTGTCACGACTCCCGACCCCCGATCATTGTCTGGTGTGTCGATATCACACGTTGTCACGACTCCCGACCCCCGATCATTGTCTGGTGTGTCGATATCACACGTTGTCACGACTCCCGACCCCCGATCATTGTCTGGTGTGTCGATATCACACGTTGTCACGACTCCCGACCCCCGATCATTGTCTGGTGTGTCGATATCACACGTTGTCACGACTCCCGATCATTGTCTGGTGTGTCGATATCACACGTCACGACTCCCGACCCCCGATCATTGTCTGGTGTGTCGATATCACACGTTGTCACGACTCCCGATCATTGTCTGGTGTGTCGATATCACACGTTGTCACGACTCCCGACCCCCGATCATTGTCTGGTGTGTCGATATCACACGTTGTCACGACTCCCGATCATTGACTGGTGTGTCGATATCACACGTTGTCACGACTCCCGACCCCCGATCATTGTCTGGTGTGTCGATATCACACGTTGTCACGACTCCCGACTCCCGATCATTGTCTGGTGTGTCGATATCACACGTTGTCACGACTCCCGACCCCCGATCATTGTCTGGTGTGTCGATATCACACGTTGTCACGACTCCCGACCCCCGATCATTGTCTGGTGTGTCGATATCACACGTTGTCACGACTCCCGACCCCCGATCATTGTCTGGTGTGTCGATATCACACGTTGTCACGACTCCCGATCATTGTCTGGTGTGTCGATATCACACGTTGTCACGACTCCCGACCCCCGATCATTGCCTGGTGTGTCGATATCACACGTTGTCACGACTCCCGACCCCCGATCATTGTCTGGTGTGTCGATATCACACGTTGTCACGACTCCCGACCCCCGATCATTGTCTGGTGTGTCGATATCACACGTTGTCACGACTCCCGACCCCCGATCATTGTCTGGTGTGTCGATATCGCACGTTGTCACGACTCCCGACCCCCGATCATTGTCTGGTGTGTCGATATCACACGTTGTCACGACTCCCGATCATTGTCTGGTGTGTCGATATCACACGTCACGACTCCCGACCCCCGATCATTGTCTGGTGTGTCGATATCACACGTTGTCACGACTCCCGACCCCCGATCATTGTCTGGTGTGTCGATATCACACGTTGTCACGACTCCCGACCCCCGATCATTGTCTGGTGTGTCGATATCACACGTTGTCACGACCCCCGATCATTGTCTGGTGTGTCGATATCACACGTTGTCACGACTCCCGACCCCCGATCATTGTCTGGTGTGTCGATATCACACGTTGTCACGACCCCCGACCCCCGATCATTGTCTGGTGTGTCGATATCACACGTTGTCACGACTCCCGACCCCCGATCATTGTCTGGTGTGTCGATATCACACGTTGTCACGACTCCCGACCCCCGATCATTGTCTGGTGTGTCGATATCACACGTTGTCACGACTCCCGACCCCCGATCATTGCCTGGTGTGTCGATATCACACGTTGTCACGACTCCCGACCCCCGACCCCCGATCATTGACTGGTGTGTCGATGTCACACGTTGTCACGACTCCCGACCCCCGATCATTGTCTGGTGTGTCGATATCACACGTTGTCACGACTCCCGACCCCCGATCATTGCCTGGTGTGTCGATATCACACGTTGTCACGACTCCCGACCCCCGACCCCCGATCATTGACTGGTGTGTCGATATCACACGTTGTCACGACTCCCGACCCCCGATCATTGTCTGGTGTGTCGATATCACACGTTGTCACGACTCCCGACCCCCGACCCCCGATCATTGTCTGGTGTGTCGATATCACACGTTGTCACGACTCCCGATCCCCGATCATTGTCTGGTGTGTCGATATCACACGTTGTCACGACCCCCGATCATTGTCTGGTGTGTCGATATCGCACGTTGTCACGACTCCCGACCCCCGATCATTGTCTGGTGTGTCGATATCACACGTTGTCACGACTCCCGACCCCCGATCATTGTCTGGTGTGTCGATATCACACGTTGTCACGACTCCCGACCCCCGATCATTGTCTGGTGTGTCGATATCACACGTTGTCACGACTCCCGACCCCCGATCATTGTCTGGTGTGTCGATATCACACGTTGTCACGACTCCCGACCCCCGATCATTGTCTGGTGTGTCGATATCACACGTTGTCACGACTCCCGACCCCCGATCATTGTCTGGTGTGTCGATATCACACGTTGTCACGACCCCCGATCATTGTCTGGTGTGTCGATATCACACGTTGTCACGACTCCCGACCCCCGATCATTGTCTGGTGTGTCGATATCACACGTTGTCACGACTCCCGACCCCCGATCATTGTCTGGTGTGTCGATATCACACGTTGTCACGACTCCCGACCCCCGATCATTGTCTGGTGTGTCGATATCACACGTTGTCACGACTCCCGACCCCCGATCATTGTCTGGTGTGTCGATATCACACGTTGTCACGACCCCCGATCATTGTCTGGTGTGTCGATATCACACGTTGTCACGACTCCCGACCCCCGATCATTGTCTGGTGTGTCGATATCACACGTTGTCACGACTCCCGACCCCCGATCATTGTCTGGTGTGTCGATATCGCACGTTGTCACTACCCCCGATCATTGTCTGGTGTGTCGATATCACACGTTGTCACGACTCCCGACCCCCGATCATTGTCTGGTGTGTCGATATCACACGTTGTCACGACTCCCGACCCCCGATCATTGACTGGTGTGTCGATATCACACGTTGTCACGACTCCCGACCCCCGATCATTGTCTGGTGTGTCGATATCACACGTTGTCACGACTCCCGACCCCCGATCATTGTCTGGTGTGTCGATATCACACGTTGTCACGACTCCCGACCCCCGATCATTGTCTGGTGTGTCGATATCACACGTTGTCACGACTCCCGACCCCCGATCATTGTCTGGTGTGTCGATATCACACGTTGTCACGACTCCCGATCATTGTCTGGTGTGTCGATATCACACGTTGTCACGACCCCCGATCATTGTCTGGTGTGTCGATATCACACGTTGTCACGACTCCCGACCCCCGATCATTGTCTGGTGTGTCGATATCACACGTTGTCACGACTCCCGACCCCCGATCATTGTCTGGTGTGTCGATATCACACGTTGTCACGACTCCCGACCCCCGATCATTGTCTGGTGTGTCGATATCACACGTTGTCACGACTCCCGATCATTGTCTGGTGTGTCGATATCACACGTTGTCACGACTCCCGACCCCCGATCATTGTCTGGTGTGTCGATATCACACGTTGTCACGACTCCCGACCCCCGATCATTGTCTGGTGTGTCGATATCACACGTTGTCACGACTCCCGACCCCCGATCATTGTCTGGTGTGTCGATATCACACGTTGTCACGACTCCCGACCCCCGATCATTGACTGGTGTGTCGATATCACACGTTGTCACGACTCCCGACCCCCGATCATTGACTGGTGTGTCGATATCACACGTTGTCACGACTCCCGACCCCCGATCATTGTCTGGTGTGTCGATATCACACGTTGTCACGACTCCCGACCCCCGATCATTGACTGGTGTGTCGATATCACACGTTGTCACGACTCCCGACCCCCGATCATTGACTGGTGTGTCGATATCACACGTTGTCACGACTCCCGACCCCCGATCATTGTCTGGTGTGTCGATATCACACGTTGTCACGACTCCCGACCCCCGATCATTGTCTGGTGTGTCGATATCACACGTTGTCACGACTCCCGACCCCCGATCATTGTCTGGTGTGTCGATATCACACGTTGTCACGACTCCCGACCCCCGATCATTGTCTGGTGTGTCGATATCACACGTTGTCACGACTCCCGACCCCCGATCATTGTCTGGTGTGTCGATATCACACGTTGTCACGACTCCCGACCCCCGATCATTGTCTGGTGTGTCGATATCACACGTTGTCACGACTCCCGACCCCCGATCATTGACTGGTGTGTCGATATCACACGTTGTCACGACTCCCGACCCCCGATCATTGTCTGGTGTGTCGATATCACACGTTGTCACGACTCCCGACCCCCGATCATTGTCTGGTGTGTCGATATCACACGTTGTCACGACCCCCGACCCCCGATCATTGACTGGTGTGTCGATATCACACGTTGTCACGACTCCCGACCCCCGATCATTGTCTGGTGTGTCGATATCACACGTTGTCACGACTCCCGACCCCCGATCATTGTCTGGTGTGTCGATATCACACGTTGTCACGACTCCCGACCCCCGATCATTGTCTGGTGTGTCGATATCACACGTTGTCACGACTCCCGACCGTGCACTGTTCCTGTGATATGGGTCTGCCGGCGGTCACGGTGTGAGCTGGGGAGTTCTACGGCAAGGGGACGCGGTGGAGGCGGAGAGGGGAGGGGTGCTGAGACGGGTCGGAGCGCCGCGTCCTGTTATCGGTGCCCGCTCGGCCGACGGTCACCAGATCGGACGCCGTGGGACTATCGCCGCGTGACGTCATACGGTAGAGGCCGCCGGCAGTGACGGAGACGTCCGGGGAATGACGATGTGACGTGAGGTGAGGCGACGTCAGCCGGTGTGACGTGAGGCTATGTCAGCCGGTGTGACGAGGCGACGTCAGACGGTGAGACGTGAGGGGACGTCAGCCGACGTGACGCGACGTCAGACGGTGTGACGTAAGGCTATGTCAGCTGGGTTTGACGTGAGGCGACGTCAGCTGGTGTGACGTGAGGCGACGTCAGCTGGTGTGGCGTGAGGCTGTCAGCCGGTGTGACGTGAGGCTGTCAGCTGGTGTGACGTGGCAAGCTGGTGTGACGTATGCCAGATGGTGTGACGTGGGTGACGCCAGCCTGCGTAACGTGAGGAGACGTGACTTCAGTCTGAGTGATATGACGTGAGATGACGCCAGTCGACGTGACGTGAAGTGGCGTGAGATGACGCCAGTCGACGTGACGTGAGGTGGCGTGAGATGACGCCAGTCGGCGTGACGTGAGGTGGCGTGAGATGACGCCAATCGACGTGACGTGAGGTGGCGTGAGATGACGCCAGTCGGCGTGACGTGAGGTGGCGTGAGATGACGCCAGTCGACGTGACGTGAGGTGGCGTGAGATGACGCCAGTCGGCGTGACGTGAGGTGGCGTGAGATGACGCCAGTCGGCGTGACTGGGCGTGACTGTCGCCTCGCAGCCTACCACGGCGTGACGAAGGCCGAGGCTGGTCGTGTCTCCGATGGTGGGCAGATACTCTCTGATTGAGCGCGGCTCACTCCTGTGGTTGCTGGTGGTCTGATGTCGGTCCCGTGACGCCTGTTATTCCTGTCACTCTCGTGACTTCTACCAAGCGCTTTAGAGGTGTATGAATGAAAAGTGTCACTTTTCTCTACAGTCCTGAAAGGAGATGTTCAGATCGGGGAATGTAAAAATTGGCGGGAAAAAAACAATATGTCCAGTTATTTAATTAATGCTTGTCATATCCGCGACCTAACCTACCTAGTCTAGTCTTGACCGAACCTAGTCCTGAGTAATGCACAAAGCACATCCTCAGTTGGTGTACTGTACGTGTATATTACACATGCACAATCACCGTGCATACCCTACAGTGAAATAACGGGCTTATAGCACCGTTTCGAGAATTCCTAAATTACCCAAACTGAATCATCCCGAACGGCTTCCTCCATACCGCGGTTAAATGAATGCATCACATGCAACATTTAACGGGAAGATGAAAACTCATTTGGAAGACTTATTTGCATAAAGCGTAGCAGAAGATGTTTTATTAGATACGCCAAACGTTGTTGCCTAGTGGCTTTGGCCAAGGGCCATTAAAATGTGTGTATTCATAATATGTAAATGTTTTATTCAGATCGGAAGTTGGACAATTCAATGAATGTAGCACGTATCCATTGACATTGTTGAATTATTGTGACAGCTTGTTGGGCTTGATGTCTATTATGAATCATGAATGACCTCAATCGGCTAAATGTCGTTTATTCTTTATTAGTTTGTAGAATCTAGCAAGAATAAGAACTCGCGAAGACTATGAATATGTGTTATGAGGGTTGAAGGAATGATGTCCGAAAATGCAATTTAAACTCCGAATATTATAATCCATGTGGATATCAAGTACCACATTTCCTCTCTGTTTAAATAGCTGCTAGCATCACTTACTTTCACTGGTCGTGTTGCAGGATTGCCCGGGTGCGGGGTGTACTACTGACTGTGATAGGCCGGCCTCCAACTGACTGATAGGCCGGCCTCCAACTGACTGTGATAGGCCGGCCTCCAACTGACTGATAGGCCGGCCTCCAACTGACTGTGATAGGCCGGCCTCCAACTGACTGATAGGCCGGCCTCCAACTGACTGATAGGCCGGCCTCCAACTGACTGATAGGCCGGCCTCCAACTGACTGTGATAGGCCGGCCTCCAACTGACTGATAGGCCGGCCTCCAACTGACTGATAGGCCGGCCTCCAACTGACTGATAGGCCGGCCTCCAACTGACTGTGATAGGCCGGCCTCCAACTGACTGTGATAGGCCGGCCTCCAACTGACTGTGATAGGCCGGCCTCCAACTGACTGATAGGGCGGCCTCCAACTGACTGTGATAGGCCGGCCTCCAACTGACTGTGATAGGCCGGCCTCCAACTGACTGATAGGCCGGCCTCCAACTGACTGTTTCCCCGTTGGCCTACCTGTGTACTACCGACTGATAGGCCGGCCTCCAACTGACTGATAGGCCGGCCTCCAACTGACTGTTTCCCCGTTGGCCTACCTGTGTACTACCGACTGATAGGCCGGCCTCCAACTGACTGATAGGCCGGCCTCCAACTGACTGTGTTTCCCCGTTGGCCTACCTGTGTACTACTGACTGATAGGCCGGCCTCCAACTGACTGTTTCCCCGTTGGCCTACCTGTGTACTACCGACTGATAGGCCGGCCTCCAACTGACTGTCATAGGCCGGCCTCCAACTGACTGTGATAGGCCGGCCTCCAACTGACTGTGATAGGCCGGCCTCCAACTGACTGTGATAGGCCGGCCTCCAACTGACTGTGATAGGCCGGCCTCCAACTGACTGAGTTTCCCCGTTGGCCTACCTGTGTACTACCGACTGATAGGCCGGCCTCCAACTGACTGTGTTTCCCCGTTGGCCTACCTGTGTACTACTGACTGATAGGCCGACCTCCAACTGACTGTGTTCCCCGTTGGCCTACCTGTGTACTACTGACTGATAGGCCGGCCTCCAACTGACTGTGTTTCCCCGTTGGCCTACCTGTGTACTACCGACTGATAGGCCGGCCTCCAACTGACTGTGTTTCCCCGTTGGCCTACCTGTGTACTACTGACTGATAGGCCGGCCTCCAACTGACTGTGTTTCCCCGTTGGCCTACCTGTGTACTACCGACTGATAGGCCGGCCTCCAACTGACTGTGTTCCCCGTTGGCCTACCTGTGTGTACTGATAGCAGCGCGGTGTGGTTGTGTGATCTACTTGCTGCCGTGCAGCTGAATGGTCTGTGTGTAATGCAGCAGGGTGTGGGTGGGGCGGGGCGGGGCATTGTAAATGGTGCTGTGTGATGATGCTGTTCCGTCGGTCGACGCTCCAGCGAGGGTGTCCTAGATAATATGCGTATTACAGTAAAACAAACCTGATTTGATTCTGATCCAACAATGTTAGTAGCGACGCTTAGCCAATATTATCGGAACCTTCGCCGAGGTCTGAGCAGCGACGCTTAGCCAATATTATCGGAACCTTCGCCGAAGTCTGTTATAGAGCAGCGACGCTTAGCCAATATTATCGGAACCTTCGCCGAGGTCTGAGCAGCGACGCTTAGCCAATATTATCGGAACCTTCGCCGAGGTCTGTTATAGAGCAGCGACGCTTAGCCAATATTATCGGAACCTTCGCCGAGGTCTGAGCAGCGACGCTTAGCCAATATTATCGGAACCTTCGCCGAGGTCTGTTATAGAGCAGCGACGCTTAGCCAATATTATCGGAACCTTCGCCGAGGTCTGAGCAGCGACGCTTAGCCAATATTATCGGAACCTTCGCCGAGGTCTGTTATAGAGCAGCGACGCTTAGCCAATATTATCGGAACCTTCGCCGAGGTCTGTTATAGAGCAGCGACGCTTAGCCAATATTATCGGAACCTTCGCCGAGGTCTGAGCAGCGACGCTTAGCCAATATTATCGGAACCTTCGCCGAGGTCTGTTATAGAGCAGCGACGCTTAGCCAATATTATCGGAACCTTCGCCGAGGTCTGTTATAGAGCAGCGACGCTTAGCCAATATTATCATAACCTTCGCCGAGGTCTGTTATAGAGCAGCGACGCTTAGCCAATATTATCGGAACCTTCGCCGAGGTCTGTTATAGAGCAGCGACGCTTAGCCAATATTATCATAACCTTCGCCGAGGTCTGTTATAGAGCAGCGACGCTTAGCCAATATTATCGGAACCTTCGCCGAGGTCTGTTATAGAGCAGCGACGCTTAGCCAATATTATCGGAACCTTCGCCGAGGTCTGTTATAGAGCAGCGACGCTTAGCCAATATTATCGGAACCTTCGCCGATGTCTGAGCAGCGACGCTTAGCCAATATTATCGGAACCTTCGCCGAGGTCTGTTATAGAGCAGCGACGCTTAGCCAATATTATCGGAACCTTCGCCGAGGTCTGTTATAGTATCGCAGAATGTATCAATTCACAGAAGAGTCTGTCTCTTCACTGCTTTCCATCCCACACAATATTTGGCCCATGATCGAGATGAACGCTGGGGCAGACCTGTGCTTATGTTAAAATCCAAGTTGTTCTGGCAAGTGCGGATGTGGATCGAGCCGTCAGATATCGGTTGGACTGATGACGCACGGTTTGATTATCCTGCAAACGATAAACTTACGTTTGCAATCGGACGATATTTGAACGAGGCCCAACTTAACTCGCCATTGTGTACTGAACTGAGTGTTGTGTCTCCAGCCGTCGTGCACAGTTTCTGTCACAACGTTGCAGTTAATTATTTGCAGCCGGGTTCTCCCGTGACGGCTGGCGCATTGTCGCAACGCCGAAATACTTCAGGATTCTACCGATAGCAGGGACGGCTATTTTGATGGCAGTGATCGACAGATAATGGTCATTGCTGAATGATTTGTTTGTCATGTTCCGTTGTGTCAATACAATCCGTTGTAACTGGCAGAGATGTAGTACCGAGATCAGACTGAGGTCACATGTGAATTAGTTCGGTAACGCCGGCCCTGGCAGCCACTCGAGGACGGCTCCGCAGTCCGACGCACCCAGCCTTGACCGTCGTGCCAGGCGGTGTGTGACGTCATGATGACGTCACAGTGCAGATTGGACCGGTCGGTGTGCCGGACTCGGCCGCCTCGGTTCCGGGGCTTCACGGGTAATGTGACGTCACAATGACGTCACGGTGTTGGCCGAGGCCGGGCTCGTCCGGGTCGGTTCTGGGGCTTCACGAGTAATGCCATTATATATCACCGGTACGGCCTTATTTGGTGCTCAGAGCCGAAAGTGATTCACCAGACTGATAGTTAAGGCATATTCTGTGGAAACGGTCCCTTCATTGTTACAATTATTCGCTTTCTGAAAATGGCATGTTTGTTCCTTATTTTGGCATGTGGATTGCAAACGTAAATCGAATGTATTGCATACCAAAGCTGGAGTTGGACAACAAGGAGTATCATTAATCGTTAAGTTTGTCATTATTTTGCAGCAGCAGATGAAGTCTTCTTTTTAGGGTGAATACCACATTACTGGCTGGAATATTATCGAGATGATCGAACCCAGGTACAGGGACCCGCAGTTGCTATGGTACACACTAAGGTCCGGCTTATTTTCCCTCTAGCGTATGTTTGACGGTGAATTAAGAAACGACCATATATGCGTTCAAACCGCATTACTAAGAGCTTTAAATTGATATATTGACGCATTGGCTCACCTTATCCACTGGCTGCTTTTATGCAAAAATCCGTTTTTAACGCTTTGCGGTGGTAAAAACAGATTTTTGCTTAACCCGCACCGTGCCGGTGCTCGACGCCACCTTCGCCGGGAAGGGGGCGTTTCGACTGTCACTGTTTGGAATCGACTGTTTCGAATGTCACACTATGTGGGTAATTGATGTCCCAACAGCTATGCCAAAAACGGCGGCGCTGTGCGTCGCCGGTTTTTTGCTATCCTCGAAAAACCTTAGGGGGCGTCTAACCCCCCCCCCCCCCCCCCCCCCCCCGGCACGGCGCGGGTTAAAAGCAGGCAATGGATAAGGTGAGCCAAGACGTCAATATATCAGTTTGAAGCTCTCAGTAAAGCTGTTTGAACGCATGTATGGTCTTTTCTTAATTCGCCGTCAAACATCCGCTAGAGGAGAAAATAAGCCGGACCTTAGTGTGTACCGTAGCAACTGCTGGTGCCTGTACATCACAAGTTTACGAATCCCAGTAGCGATACAGCACGGGCTGGTCCGATGGTAGAGGCCACCATGGGAGAGCATTGAGGGAGCCGCATGAGATGAACACGGGAGGTGTGCAGGTGTAGGCTGTACTCTCATAACACCTATCGTACAGCACGGGCTGGTCCGATGGTAGAGGCCACCATGGGAGAGCATTGAGGGAGCCGCATGAGATGAACACGGGAGGTGTGCAGGTGTAGGCTGTACTCTCATAACACCTATCGTACAGCACGTGCTGGTCCGATGGTAGAGGCCACCATGGGAGAGCATTGAGGGAGCCGCATGAGATGAACACGGGAGGTGTGCAGGTGTAGACTGTACTCTCATAACACCTATCGTACAGCACGGGCTGGTCCGATGGTAGAGGCCACCATGGGAGAGCATTGAGGGAGCCGCATGAGATGAACACGGGAGGTGTGCAGGTGTAGACTGTACTCTCATAACACCTATCGTACAGCACGGGCTGGTCCGATGGTAGAGGCCACCATGGGAGAGCAGGGGGGGAGCCGCATGAGATGAACACGGGAGGTGTGCAGGTGTAGGCTGTACTCCCATAACACCTATCGTACAGCACGTGCTGGTCCGATGGTAGAGGCCACCATGGGAGAGCAGGGAGGGGGGAGCCGCATGAGATGAACACGGGAGGTGTGCAGGTGTAGGCTGTACTCTCATAACACCTATCGTACAGCACGGGCTGGTCCGATGGTAGAGGCCACCATGGGAGAGCATTGAGGGAGCCGCATGAGATGAACACGGGAGGTGTGCAGGTGTAGGCTGTACTCCCATAACACCTATCGTACAGCACGTGCTGGTCCGATGGTAGAGGCCACCATGGGAGAGCAGGGGGGGGGGAGCCGCATGAGATGAACACGGGAGGTGTGCAGGTGTAGACTGTACTCTCATAACACCTATCGTACAGCACGTGCTGGTCCGATGGTAGAGGCCACCATGGGAGAGCAGGGAGGGGGGAGCCGCATGAGATGAACACGGGAGGTGTGCAGGTGTAGACTGTACTCTCATAACACCTATCGTACAGCACGTGCTGGTCCGATGGTAGAGGCCACCATGGGAGAGCAGGGGGGGGGGGAGCCGCATGAGATGAACACGGGAGGTGTGCAGGTGTAGACTGTACTCTCATAACACCTATCGTACAGCACGTGCTGGTCCGATGGTAGAGGCCACCATGGGAGAGCAGGGGGGGGGGGGGGAGCCGCATGAGATGAACACGGGAGGTGTGCAGGTGTAGACTGTACTCCCATAACACCTATCGTACAGCACGTGCTGGTCCGATGGTAGAGGCCACCATGGGAGAGCAGGGAGGGGGGAGCCGCATGAGATGAACACGGGAGGTGTGCAGGTGTAGACTGTACTCTCATAACACCTATCGTACAGCACGTGCTGGTCCGATGGTAGAGGCCACCATGGGAGAGCAGGGAGGGGGGAGCCGCATGAGATGAACACGGGAGGTGTGCAGGTGTAGACTGTACTCTCATAACACCTATCGTACAGCACGTGCTGGTCCGATGGTAGAGGCCACCATGGGAGAGCAGGGGGGGGGGGGGAGCCGCATGAGATGAACACGGGAGGTGTGCAGGTGCAGACTGTACTCTCATAACACCTATCGTACAGCACGTGCTGGTCCGATGGTAGAGGCCACCATGGGAGAGCAGGGAGGGGGGAGCCGCATGAGATGAACACGGGAGGTGTGCAGGTGTAGGCTGTACTCTCATAACACCTATCGTGCAGCACGGGCTGGTCCGATGGTAGAGGCCACCATGGGAGAGCAGGGAGGGGGGGAGCCGCATGAGATGAACACGGGAGGTGTGCAGGTGTAGGCTGTACTCTCATAACACCTATCGTACAGCACGTGCTGGTCCGATGGTAGAGGCCACCATGGGAGAGCAGGGGGGGGGGGGGAGCCGCATGAGATGAACACGGGAGGTGTGCAGGTGTAGGCTGTACTCTCATAACACCTATCGTACAGCACGTGCTGACCCGCTGGCGACCGCGGAGGGAGAGGTCGGTAGCCAGGTGAGATGTGAGAGGGAGGGGGCGCCGTGGGCCCGCCTCGTATCGGGTGTCGGGCCGCCCGACCGCGGAGGGAGAGGTCGGTAGCCAGGTGAGATGTGAGAGGGAGGGGGTGCCGTGGACCCGCCTCGTATTGGGTGTCGGGCCGCCCGACCGCGGAGGGAGAGGTCGGTAGCCAGGTGAGATGTGAGAAGGGGGGGCTGTGTAGGCGCCGTGGACCCGCCTCGTATCGGGTGTCGGGCCGCCAGACAGGTGGCTGTCGATGTCTGTATGCAGCGGCATGGGCCAGGGCAGCGGCACGGCGCCGGCTGACGACACTCACAGTTCCGCGGGCGGCCGTGGTTGTCAGCGTTACACTACACTGGGTCGAGATTGCTCAACGCAGATGTGCAAAGTGTTAGAGCCGCAATGGAAAGCGTGACGTACAGGTAGATCAGACCTGTTGACGGATGGTTGTCTGGCCTGTCTTGTCTTCTCGTCTGGAGTGTCTTAATTTCACCTGTCATCTTCGTCCTGTCCTGTTTGGATGAAGGTCGAACTTCTGTGATGTTCCTTTCCACCCACTTGTATGCTCAGCGTCTATCCCAGTCTCCTAACTCGTACCCCCGTATCTGGCTGACCCTTAACCTCACACAACTATCTCCCTGTCTCTGGCTGACCGTCCAGCTCCCCGTGTCGTGTTTCAGGACACGTTCGCGCGCGCCAAGACGTGGGTGAAGGAGCTGCAGCGCCAGGCCTCTCCCAACATTGTGATCGCGCTGGCCGGCAACAAGGCCGACTTGGCCAACAAGCGCATGGTCGAGTACGAAGAGGCGCAGGCCTACGCCGAGGACAACGGACTCCTCTTCATGGAGACTTCCGCCAAGACGGCCATGAACGTCAACGAGATATTCCTGGCCATAGGTGAGGCCATAGGTGGCCATTCATGGTCATAGGTGAGGCCATTGGTGGCCATTCCTGGCCATAGGTGGGGCCATAGGTGGCCATTCCTGGCCATAGGTGAGGCCATAGCGGCGGAGGTGGATGGTGGGTGGTGGTGAGAGGAGACGAGGGATACTCTGGCCTTGTTAGACCAGCAATGGAAAGCGATTGGTTGCGGCTGGTGTCTGATGCTGATGAAATATCAAATTGTCCTTATAAAATTGTAAACATGGTTATTATCTTGCTTGGATACGTACTATATTTTGGTATATTTGCTGTTACAGGCGTTTATTTTACTCTTACACTTTTCTGTTTTTGGTTATTTGAGCTTTATTACTTTGTTAACTGTTATATCTGCTGACAAAATCACTGCTGCATTGCGTTTATATCTGCTCGCTGATCATTACTTGATCACCATTCGCTTTGCCGATCGTCCGCGCGCCTGTCTTTGTGTGGGTGTGGGTGTGTGCGCGTGTGTCTGTGTGTGTACCACTGCCCCGCTGGTGACGGTCTGCACTGCGACTCCAGCACTGCGTTTATGACCTGTAGCCGACTTGTGTATGGCACCCGTCTGTCGTGTGCCCCGCAGTTAGTCTGCCTGTGTGCCACTGCTGACATGTCGGTCTGTCTGTGTGTTCCGCAGCTAAGAAGCTGCCCAAGAGTGAGCCGGGCGGCGGCTCGTCTGGGACGGGCAGCGGCCGCACGCTAACCGACAGCGACGCCGACCCTCGCTCCTCGGGCGGCTGCTGCAACAAGTGATGGCCGCCGCCGGCAGCCGGCCCGACACCGCAGAGACACACCAGCCGCCCACACGCCGCGCTGGACATAGTGAGTGGCACACAGAGACACAGAGACACACCAGCCGCCCACACGCCGCGCTGGACACAGTGAGTGGCACACAGAGACACAGACACACCAGCCGCCCACACGCCGCGCTGGACATAGTGAGTGGCACACAGAGACACAGAGACACACCAGCCGCCCACACGCCGCGCTGGACATAGTGAGTGGCACACAGACACACAGAGACACACCAGCCGCCCACACGCCGCGCTGGACATAGTGAGTGGCACACAGAGACACAGAGACACACCAGCCGCCCACACGCCGCGCTGGACATAGTGAGTGGCACACAGACACACAGAGACACACCAGCCGCCCACACGCCGCGCTGGACACAGTGAGTGGCACACAGAGACACAGAGACACACCAGCCGCCTACACGCCGCGCTGGACATAGTGAGTGGCACACAGAGACACACCAGCCGCCCACACGCCGCGCTGGACATAGTGAGTGGCACACAGACACACAGAGACACACCAGCCGCCCACACGCCGCGCTGGACACAGTGAGTGGCACACAGAGACACAGACACCAGCCGCCCACACGCCGCGCTGGACATAGTGAGTGGCACACAGAGACACAGAGACACACCAGCCGCCCACACGCCGCGCTGGACATAGTGAGTGGCACACAGAGACACAGAGACACACCAGCCGCCCACACGCCGCGCTGGACATAGTGAGTGGCACACAGAGACACAGAGACACACCAGCCGCCCACACGCCGCGCTGGACATAGTGAGTGGCACACAGAGACACAGAGACACACCAGCCGCCCACACGCCGCGCTGGACATAGTGAGTGGCACACAGAGACACAGAGACACACCAGCCGCCCACACGCCGCGCTGGACACAGTGAGTGGCACACAGCTTAGCAGGAACTAGAAGGTCGAAACGTCTAATGATCAGGAATCAGAGCGGTCAAAAGACACGAAGCGGCCAAACCTAGGTAGAACATTTTGCCATCGTTTGCAAACATTGATGGAGTCTGCTAGTATATCCGTATGATCCGGCGTATATCCGTATGATCCGGCGTATATCCGTATGATCCGGCGTATATCCGTATGATCCGGCGTATATCCGTATGATCCGACGTATATCCGCCACGTACGGTCTGTCGTGCCGCCGCGCGGTGTCTGCCATCTGCCACAGCACCATATCACAGCTCTCCGCCCCCAGCCGCCCCAGCCAGCCACCACAGTCATGTGCGGTACCACAGCACCATATCACAGCTCTCCGCCCCCAGCCTCCCGCGCCAGCCGCCACAGTCATGTGCGGTACCACAGCACCATATCACAGCTCTCCGCCCCCAGCCTCCCGCGCCAGCCGCCACAGTCATGTGCGGTACCACAGCACCATATCACAGCTCTCCGCCCCCAGCCTCCCGCGCCAGCCGCCACAGTCATGTGCGGTACCACAGCATCATATCACAGCTCTCCGCCCCCAGCCTCCCGCGCCAGCCGCCACAGTCATGTGCGGTACCACAGCACGTCGGCCGCGGAGTCCGCTCGGGACAGCCGTCTGGATCTGACATTGCCAGCTCTGGATCTAATTAGGCTCGTCCGTGGTGGTGTCTCTGACTTAT
>JAXIVJ010001000.1:42500-95000 GCA_036785665.1 Chirona hameri
CTGGTGTGGGCGCTCGGATCGCAGGAAAATCTACTACAGACAAAAATAGTACTGCAGAACATCGTAAATGTGTGAATCATGCAATGAAGACCAATACACAGAAGGTAGTGTTTTAGCGAAATCGATCTGTGCGGAGCTCCCTTAACGCAAGTGGTCACGCGTTCGATTACTCTCCTCCCCGGAAACTTGCTTTACAGCTTCGTCCTCTGTGTGGTGTTTTCATTGCATTATTGCCAGGAGTTTCCGGTGTTTTGTGGGCCGTGATTCGTAGGACTATTGCCTGTGTGGGTGCGGTGCGGGCGGTGGAGCACCGCGTCATGCTCTGCCAACGGTACGACTGCGCTGTATCGCGGCACCAGTTTGTGGCGGCGGCCACCAGAGGCGCTGCAGTCGTCCCCGCCCGCCCGCTCCTCTATAAACGGCTATCGTGACGCGCGCCGCTATCGTGACGCGCGCGGCGCTACTATATTGTAATGTACATAGCAACAAAATATACATACTATTCATGTCGGCTGTGTGGTGGAAGGGGCGGCGGAGGCTGTGTGGTGGAGACGGCGGCAGACTGGGGACCGTGAAGCCGGGTATGACTGGCGAGGCACGTAGAAGACTGGTGTTCGCCGGCCGTGTCCGTGCGACCATCCCACCTCAGAGCAATGGCCGGCACTGTGAGAATGGCATGGGAATCGACAGGTTGAAAACTAAGCAATAAGCATAATAAACGGCTTTGGCAATCTGCACGTTCTCAGGCGTTGGTGTAACCAATATGGGTTTGAGATCAGTGAGTGCTGAGATGTGCGAGGGTTAGAGGCGTTGCCAGGGGGTGCAAATGGTGCATCTGCACCCGGCAGATTTTGCCGGGCCCCCTATGCCCGGCTGCAACCACACGGCCTGGCGGCCGTCATTTTATGTTGTAAAATACCATGAGCAGGGCGGAGGGGCCCCTGAGCATGTCCGCAGGGTGACAAAGCAGCCAGCTCAGTCCCTGGCCAGGACGGAAGGACCTCTGAACAGGCCGAATGGGGCCCTTGACACATAAGAGGGGCTTCTTGGAAGGTCAGAGGAGTCCCTGGTGGGACCGGAAAGGCCCAAAGCAAATAGAGTTCCCAGATGAAGATTAATTACGAGGACTTACTCCTCAATAAAAAAAAAATCGTAGCTCTCGGGTATATTGTAACACCCTTCGTCAGCGATTAAGAAGCATTCGGTAACAGGTCATTGCTCGTCTTTAAGACGAGCAATGACATGTTACCGAATGCCTCTTAATCACTAACGAAGGGTGTTGCAATATGCCCGCAAGCTCCGATTTTAATTTGTATTGTAGAGTAAGTCCTCTTTGTATTTAATATGTATCACCCACTCCACATCATGTCTTTTCGCGGATCCCAGATGAGTCTCTGAACAGGTCAGAAGGGCGTTGAAAAGGTCGGAGGGGACTCTAGACGATCTGAAGGGACCCTGGGCCTTTCAACAGTAAGAATGCAGTTGTCCAGGGAATTTAAAAAAAATTGCGCCGCTCCGCGGCGCAATTTAAAGGGACATTGCCACCTCGCAGGCCAATATGGAGTTTTTGGTGTGTATCGGGCGATTAAGCGTGTCAAATTTGACCTTCAAAATTTGGTTCCCGAAACTCCCTCCATGAGATTAAAAAAATAACCACTCATGCTTGCCAAGCATTCGTAAAATTGGAGTCACCACATCACTATTTAGAATCACTTCTTTGCGGACTGTTATTTTCTTTTGAATGTTGCAAACTCAACATCACCATTCCGTCAGTGCACTTTACAATTAAAAAGCGTATGCAGTTAATTATATTTTCAACAACCTTAGCCTCTTTCATAATAAAACATCAAGAATTGCTATGGCTCGACTTTGGGACCGTAGGAGTTATGTGACCTATACCTTAGGCCTGTTCACGGGGTCTGCGGCCGCCGCGGCCAAGAGGGCGGGGCTTAATCGTCAGCCAATCACGAAAGAGCAGATCCGGGAGGAGAGACTCTCCGTTCTGCGGCTCCTGCGGTTGCTCGGGAGCAGCCGCAATAGAACTTCGACATAAATGGCGCGCGTCTGACAAAGGTTGCGCACTGTTTTGTTGATATCGCGGCTCACTGGCGGTTGTTTGACCAAAAATGACAACTCGTAGTGACTCGTAGATATTCATGTAGTTGAGTGGTTTTGAAAAGCATTGATGGTTTTCATGAAATTGCCTATTCGTTGCGAACGCTACACGTGTCATTTATGGGACGCCATCAGCGGCCGCAAAAGTGTTCAAAGTTGTTCAAATTAAGCTCCGCCTCCTGGCCACGGGAGCCGCGGCGGCCGCAGACCCCGTGAACAGGCCTCTTATAACACAGATAGACTTTTCAAGGTCAAGTCTCGGCGAATTCGTACGCTTCGGCTTTGGGCGGGCGCCAATACCACAGCCCAACTGGATGAGAGCGTCCATCATGAATCTAGTACTGAGCACAGCTGGGACCAACGTTTTGGAGTCAAAAATCAATACAGAATGCTTTGCCGATACACTGCTTTAGGTGCTGCAGGAGCAAGTTTGAGCTTGAGCATACATGATTGTTGATCCCCACCATTCATTAAGTTGCTTTTTAGAAATCCTCCGGAGGTGGCAATATCCCTTTAACTACAAATTCAATTATATGCGGGTAATACAAAATAACGGGCCGTTTCTCGGTGCAGTTATGTGTTATGTTCATAGGCGTAGGAACAGGGGGGCAGCCGCCCCTCCAACATTTTGGATTTTAACATTACGCCTATGGGCATTGCATGGAAAGAATCGACTTCAGAATGCCTCCTCTTGACTTGAACATAGTTCCTATGCCCCTGGTTATGTTGTTACTTTCCTATATAATTGGGCAAAATAGTTCATTTTAGCACTTTTTACCGCACTTTTAAACGCACAATAACATTTTTAGACGTCCACACCATACGCAATGCGACGCATTGATGAGAATGGTGAGAAATATCTAGGGCATAAGACTCAAAATTTTCGCGCCGGGCTTTGCGACGAACACGAACTGCAGGGGGGTGATTTCCGCCCCCCCCCCCGAGATCTCGAAAACTAAGCTACGTAGCGACAAGCGGAAAACGTCATTTAATAGCTTGATACAAGTTCTATCGAAAGTATTTCTGTATTGTTTTAGGTCAGTAGCCTATTTCACAAAGCAAAAAAGTTTGTAATTACAAAGAATTTCTTTGTAATTACAAATAATTTTTACACATGTTTGTAGTTTGGATTTCACAAAACCCCAGGGCAGTAAATCTCAATTTACTATTTACAAACTACTTTACAAAGATATTGTTTGTAAAAATGTTTGCACACGCACACGTTCTATTTCTCAAAGGTTGACGGAAGTGAGGAAATGTTTGCAATTACAAACTTGTAATTCCAGTGGGTCAGGGGTTCTGAATTTCAGAAACTGCATTGACAGTTGACATTGTTTGACTGTTCAGGTTATTTTCTTGGTGAGGTTGTTACGTTGCCGAGGTTGTTAGGGAAATGGTTTAGTTATGCATAGGTATAGCTGCCCAAAACAATTTATTTTTCCGAGAGATTCGAACAGGGATCTCCAGCTTTGAAGTCCAGTCACAGTGCATGCACCTTACCGATTGCGCTGTGAGGGGCGCCTCCGCGCGGAGAAACCGCATGGCGATAGAATTGCAGTGGTCAACGATGTCTTGTGCAATGTACAGTGAACCTTCACCCTTTACGAAGTAAGAAATCGGCTAGGTTAGGTGAAAAAATGGTCGAGAAATGCAACGATCTTCCTTTTAAGAGCAGTCCTGTTGTTATGCTCCGCCACCTGGTGAATGGTCAAATTCTGTTTACTCTAACTGCTTACCAAGATGTATTTTTACGATCAGAGTTTGCATTCCGATGAAATGTTAATTAAAAGATTATTCTCCCTATAACTAATTTTATATTGAATACAAAATAAACCACAATGTAAATATTTGTTAAATTAATTTGTTAACAATCAAATTATTTGTCATTAGCATCAAGTTTTAATACAAACGTTCTTGATTTCAAGCTTTCTGCTGTACTAACATTTGTGTTTACAATTTTCTTTACAATCGGTAATTCAGAGGTGGCGAATGTTTGTGAAATAGCTTTTTGTGAGGTTTGCAATATTTTCTTGCGTTTGTAATCGCAAACATGTGTAATTACTAACTTCTTTGTGAAATAGGCCTCAGGTCAAAATTGAGGTCACCAGAGGTCATCAAAGGTAAAATTGTCCAGTTCTTTTCCTGTTTTAGGACATCGCTCCAGAAATTCCTATCTATCTGTATTAGAAGCGCGCGCAAAACGAACGTCCAAACGCCCCGAGCCCCACCAGTCAAGAGAGCGGGAAGCATGGCTGCCGCCGGTAGCCCCGCCCCGTACAGCCTCTGTCCTATACAGCCTCCGACAAGGTACAGTCTCGGCGGGCGGTCAGTACACACGGGGCGGGCGGCCAACAAACGCGGCACAGCATGCACGATGCACGATGCACGACACACGACACACTCCCCCCTGATCCTTAAGAATCACGCGACGATCAATCACCTTCACATCGAGCAAATCACCCACAAAACAAACCGAACGCGAAGTCACGCGACTGGGTCCGTGCAGCAGCGACAAGGCGGCGGCGGTCGTCGCGCCCGTTCGCCGCGACGGGACCGGGAATCGCTGGCCGTCTCGGCCGGTCCGTCCGCTATCGGCGAAGCCGCGTCCCTCTCGCCCGGAGACGCCGCCCCGTCCGCCGTGCCGTCCTCCCTCCGCTGCACAGCCGGCTGGCGCCCCACGAACAACGGCAGCGACTCGTCACTGTCGCCGTCCGATGCCGCCTCGTCACTGTCGCCGTCCGACGCCGCCTCGTACCGTGGTCGTAAGCTGCGGACGTGCCACGGCACTCCGTCCACTTCTAGGACCTGCTGCGAGACCACGCCTGTCACAGTCCCGCGTCGCGACGTCTCGGTGCAGCGAGTGCCGCGGCGCCGCATCCATACCCGATCACCGACCCGGAACCGCGCGCCGTCGGGCGGGGGCGCCGGTGGATGCTGAGGTTCGCCGTCCTCGTGGGCGTGGCCTCCCACTTGCGCTGGCCGGACACAGTCTCTCACTGCGTAGCGGTAGATTCCCGCCGCGGGCGCAGTCTCCGCCGTCAGACCCGGCGCGGAACCGCAGCGTGATCCCCCACCGCGCCGCGAACGAGGCGAGTCGTCGGCCCCGGAACACGGTATCGTTGTCCGTTAGGATCTCGGCCGGTGCGCCGCGCTCTAGGAACACCTGCTCCAGCTGGCCAACGACCTCAGTCGCGTCGGCACGGCCCAGCGGGCGCCAGACGGTGAACCGCGACGGTCCGCAGTCAATGACTGAGAGATAGTTCCGCCCCTGATGATGGGTTACGTCCATCGCGACGCGCTCCCAGGTTGCCGCCACACCCAGCGAGCCGTGCCGCCACCGCACTGGCGCCGGGTCGATCGCGCGGCAGACATCACACCTCTCCACGACCGCACGCACCAGCGCTCTGGCAACGTCACGGGACACATCACGTCGCGCGAAGAATAGCGTCCGGCGGACGCCAGGATGACCCGCTCGCTCGTGCACAGACTCGACCGACGACTGAAGAGCCACATCAGGACCGGTGACGGCCTGTGACACGCCGGCGCCGGCCACCGCCCCGTTGCGGGCAGCCGACCTCACGGCTTCATCGTCGGCTCCCCCCGCGTCTTCATCGTCGGCTCCCCTCGAGTCACGCAGCCACACCTTCGGCACTCGCGTCAGCGCATCGGCGAGGTTTTCCGCAGAGCGAACCAGCGTGATGGTTATCTTGAGCTGCAGTTCCTCGGCCAGCTGCCGAACGAGATCGACGCGACGCCTGATGAGCATCTCGCCGGCCGCTCGCGTCCGCAGACGGGCGCGGCTGCTCAGCGCGTCATCGACCCAGCGATGCACTGCAGCCGAGTCTGTTCGCAAGTCGATATCACTCACTCCCCAGGCCACGGCCAGGTTCACCCCGCGCACAGCGGCATCCAGCTCCGCCATGTTGATGTGGGTTGCTGCGGCGTCGCTGGGCCGAAGCCAGCAGGCGTCCTCCATCACACCGCCGCCCGGCGTCTCTATGACGACGCCAGCCGCGATCGAGCTGGCATCCGTCCAGACGGTCGCCCGGTCCACGATCCAGCACCACTGGCCGCGTGCTGGGTCCGCGGCCGACAGCCGGGCGTGCACGTGCGAGATCTGGTCCCGCAGTGTCGCGTCAGCCGTCACGTCGTCCCAGCCGCGCGTGACTGCATTGGCACGCCGCTTCAGCCAGGCGGCGGCGGGCCGCAGCCAGCCGCAGACGGGGAGGTGGGCCACCAGCCTGCCGCACCAGGCGAACACCGCACGGCGCGTCACGCGGTCCGGCGGCCCTGGGACGGCGCTGTCTCGACACCACTGCAGCTCACCCGCCACGCGCTGAACGTGAAGCCCGAGCATCCGAGCACCGTCTCCTGCGCGCGCCGGCGGTTTGCAGTCGAGCCCGAAGCGACCAAAGTGCTCCACTACACGTTCGGCACTGAGTACGTCCTCGTCCACCAGCAGGTCGTCTACGTAGGGACAGACTGCCCGCTGCACGTCCGCGTCCTGCGCCATGACGATCTTCACCACGGCCTTCATCACCGCTGGCGCCACGTTGAGACCAAATCCAAGTCGGGTCAGGCAGAACCGCTGACCGCGAATGATAACCGTCTGATACGGCCACAAGCCTCGGTCGAGACGAAGCTGGAGGTACGCCCGACGCAGGTCCACGACGGCCACACGACGACCGTGGCGGCGCCACTTCCGCAAGCGGTCGGCGCACACGTCCGCGTCGGCAGTGTACGCGGCGACGTGTCCGTTCAATTCTCGCATGTCCAGCACCGGGCGCACCCTTTTGGCCTGAGAAACGGCCATCAGGGGCACGAGACCGCGCGGAGGGCCGTCCTCCTCCTCGTCATATGGCCGCAGCCAGCCGTTCGTCAGCCACATCTCGAGCTCCTCATCGTACTCCTGACGCACTGAGGAGGGCACCCGGTACTCGGCCACGCGGTTTGTCAAACAGTCCGGCCCGACGCCGTCCGCCCACTTCCAGGCCACTGTCCAAGATCGCGTGCCGCCGTCGAACCTCGCCGTGAAGTCCTTGGCGTCGACCGTCAGCTCCGAGGTCTCGCCCGTTCCAGCCACTGGCGCGGCATCCCGCCGATCTGCCGCCGTGCCGGCGGCGGCCAGGCGCGCCGCGGCCTGCTCGGCGCCGCCCGGCCGCGCCTCCGCTCCTCCGGTCGTCGTGCCGGCGGCGGCCAGGCGCGCCGCGGCCTGCTCGGTGCCGCCCGGCCGCGCCTCCGCTCCTCCGGCTGTCGTGCCGGCGGCGGCCAGGCGCGCCGCGGCCTGCTCGGTGCCGCCCGGTCGCGACTCCGCTCCGCCGGCCGCCGGTAGGCGCGCCAGTGCTCCGCCGGCGAACGCCTCGATCCTCACGTCCGTCGGCACTCGCACGCTCACCCCACCGAGGGCTGTGACGCCAGACATTCCGAGAATCATGTCCACGCCCATTGGCCGCGACGCCACCACGAGCACCGACAGGACCTTCTCACGGCCAGCGCTGCCAACCGTCACTCGGCCCACGCCCAGCCCTGGAACAGCGTCACCGCTCATGGTCGTCACCACCACTTTCTGCCGGTCCCATTGTCCACACGCGTCCACGAAGGCGAGGTTGTGCGTGCATCCCGTGTCGATGAGCACGTCACAGGGTCGTCCGTTCAGCAGCAGTCGAACCACCGGCAGCGCTCCCCTCACTGCGCGGGAAACGGCGCTGGCGCTGACGCACCGTTTCCCGCGCCGTTTCCCTCCGGGCAGCTGGCCGCCAGGTGACCCACCTGACCGCACGTCCAGCACCGGCGCGGACGCGGGCGCATCGGGGCGCGCGCCGCCGCCCCCGCCGGGCCCAGCATTCCGGCGCGGCTTCCCTCTCCGCCGCGTGGCGGCGCTGCCGTCGCCGCCGCCGCCGCCGCGACGCGGTCGTCACTCAGGACGGCGAGCGCACGAGCAACGACACTTGGGAGGTCCAGAGCCTCGGCGCGCAAACCTGCCCGGATCACTTGCCTCACGGAGTCCGGTAGACCATTCACGAACGCACAGGACAGAACGCGGACAGGCACGCCTCCAAACAGCTCCGCCAGCCGTCGCAGGTCCGCCAAGTAGACGTCGGCAGACTCTCCCGCCTGAAGACGACGGCCGACGAAGGCGTCATAGGCGGCGAGACTGTCTAAGGCGAACGCCGCGAAGAGAGCGGACTGCACCGCTTCCAGAGAGCCGCGGTCCGCGGTCGACAGCTGCGCCCACACCGAGAAGGCTCCACCGGTGAGGCGCAGGGGAAGCACCTCGCTGAGGTCTGCGCCACGATGCTTGCACAGCAGCTCCGCGCGCGTCCACCACTCCACCACATCGCCGCTGCCATCATACTCGGCGATGACACGCACGTCGAGTCCACGAGTACTAGCAGTCGAGTCTCCACTCGCACTGCTCGCCGACACTTCGTCTCCAGGCATATTGATGCCGAAATAGCTTGTATTAGAAGCGCGCGCAAAACGAGCGTCCAAACGCCCCGAGCCCCACCAGTCAAGAGAGCGGGAAGCATGGCTGCCGCCGGTAGCCCCGCCCCGTACAGCCTCTGTCCTATACAGCCTCCGACAAGGTACAGTCTCGGCGGGCGGTCAGTACACACGGGGCGGGCGGCCAACAAACGCGGCACAGCATGCACGATGCACGTTGCACGACACACGACACAATATCTCGGAAACTATGCTAGTTAGAAACAAACGGAAAAAGCAAACGCCAGCCAGTGAAATTTGCCATCGACAAGGTTTCTTCGAAATTGATCTCAGGTCAATATTTGAGGCTCCAGAGGTCAAAAAAGAAAAAAAAAACTGTGTTTTGTTGAATCGTTTTTCGCTATTAACTTTTTACTTAATCAAAATAACAAAAAACTGTTTACGCCATTGTGTTTATCTTGTCAAGGCGCTTCGCAAAATATACATGGTGATCTTGTTAAGTCAACTAAAAAAAATGAACTCAGGTCAAGGTCAAGTGGTGACCCAAGTAGGGCATGTTGCATATGGGAAGACGTGTCTCCACGAGACAAACACATTGCTGTCTGTTTTATTTCTCTATCTTCATTATGTCGGGAGTTATTGATAAAGTGATGGTGATCTCGCATGACATCAAATGACCCCATAGGGGTCACTGAACGAAAATTACACTTGGATCATCAAGAATATCATATAATAACATGATCCAGAAGTAATTGGACTAATATCATGCATATCCTTGCAATAGGAAGCATTTGTATATTTCCCCATTGACTTATTATCGGGGAGGTTACGAAATTGACCTGACATTAGGTCACCGATATCAAAATTCCGAGATAAACGAATTGTAAGTACTGATGCCCTCATGACATCCTATAAGTTTCAAACTGATCGGTAAGAAACTCTGGCTTTGGCACAACTGCAAACATTTTTGGAGGTGTGGTCACTTGACCTGGTCTGGTGACCTGACCTGAGATGACCCGAGGTCTATTTTTTTTGCAAAGTGTGCGCAATTGATGTCCTAACAGGTGTGCGAAGACCCGGCGGCGCTGCGCGCCGCCGTTTTTTTCGCTATCTGCGAGAGAAAAAAAACCTGAGTGGGGGCGGAAATCAACCCCCTGCAGTGCGCGGGTTAAGAGTTCCAGGTCTTGAGCTATAAAAATATCTTAAGTTGGTATAGCTGATTCCAAATTGGTGTCGCTGGTTCCAAAGTTGATATGGCAGTTTGCTAACTCCAGCTCTTAAAAGTTGGTATGGCCCATGTCATACTGCATTTTCCATCCGTGTAACGTGCCTTTTCATCCGTTTTGTTTGGCCCTTTCAACGCTTGGGAAGGGGCCCTTTCAGCGCTCGGGAAGACGGCCCTTCCGAGCCCCCCCCCCCCCCCCCTGGACGAAATCCTGGCTACGTGCCTGAATCTCAGGGCCTGGAATGGGCCCAAATGCCGTTTCGAATATTTATGGGGACTGCCCCCCCCCCCCCCCCCCCGATTGATGCACCTGTCTCGAAAAATGCTGGCTACGGCCCTGGCGAGGGTAGCATCAATTTCAGCATGCATATAAATGTTCGCCTTATGTAAAACAGATGCAATACTATTGCGTTTAAAATGAAATGTTCTTTCCATATTCAGATTGCATTCCCGGGATTCCGATGCGGAAACTAAACAGCTGCGTCAGGACAAAGCAGCGCGGTCGCTGCGCCACCTGACGGCCGAATGTGAAACTAACCGAATAGGTGGCAGGAGTGTCGATCCCATGGTAGCAGACCGAGAACGCGACTCCGCTTCTGTCATGTGGGATGTGGGATGTCTGTGAAATTGGAGTGGCGAGCAGCGAATCAGTTATTCGTACTAAATAGCCCGGGTTACTTACTTGAATTAACTTTGACATCAGAATCGGAATGGAATGGGAAAGTGAACGGAATCATAATAAAGAATGTACAGGATGCCGGATGGATACAGAATGAAATGAAATAAAATAATACAGAATGAATTAACAAATGTATGTGTCAATGTGTTTCATGTATATCAATGTTGGTTATGGAACAGACTGGAACGGGACAAGCTGTTGTCTGCCTCTAAATGGAAGGGAACAAAACGGATTGAAAGAAAAATGATGAGTATTTGATTAGCGAAGCGAAGGAAAGGAATGGAACGGAACGAAGAGGCAATTCAACAGAATGGAAAGCAAAATGTTCGTCCCGTTATGCTATCTATTCTAAATGCTGAAATGGGTCGCCTTATGCTGAACTTGGCCTCTGAAGACCGGAATGAGCCGCCACACGCCAAAATGGGGCATTTGAAAAATACGGGTCTAAGCGTTGTCCCATTGTGATGGTTATTAGCATCATTACCGTCGGGGCCGGGCGTACCCGGGACTTCAGAATTACTACCGCTTTGTGCGAAAATGAAAATACGTTCGGTTGGTTTCCAGCCACTTTGACAGGCCTTAGCAACCAAGGCTCTTGGAGGGGGCCATTATCAAATGGCCCTTGTCTATAATCGCCAATATTATATGGTCACTTTATCGAGAAAATGTTCGTTCATTTTCATCCACCCATAAACAATATAATGTTGCACCATCTTGTCTCAAAATACTACATTCTGAGATGTGTGAGCTTGAAGACAGTTACGTAAACTGCGAGTTCGCGCAGGATACAGTCGAATACCTGCATGCCCTCACGTCACACGTGTCCAGCTTATGTGTTGATCGTGTGTTGATCGTGTGTTGATCGTGTGTTGATCGTGTGTTGATTATGTGTTGATCGTGTGTTGATCGTGTGTTGATCGTGTGTTGATCGTGTGTTGATCGTATGTTGATCGTGTGTTGATCGTGTGTTGATCGTGTGTTGATCGTGTGTTGATCGTGTGTTGATCGTGTGTTGATCCTGTGTTGATCCTGTGTTGATCGTGTGTTGATTGTGTGTTGATCGTGTGTTGATCGTGTGTTGATCGTGTGTTGATCCTGTGTTGCCCGTGTGTTGATCCTGTGTTGCCCGTGTGTTGACCGTGTGTTGATCCTGTGTTGATCGTGTGTTGATCGTGTGTTGATCGTGTGTTGATCCTGTGTTGCCCGTGTGTTGATCCTGTGTTGCCCGTGTGTTGACCGTGTGTTGATCCTGTGTTGATCGTGTGTTGCCCGTGTGTTGATCCTGTGTTGCCCGTGTGTTGACCGTGTGTTGATCCTGTGTTGCCCGTGTGTTGACCGTGTGTTGATCCTGTGTTGCCCGTGTGTTGATCGTGTGTTGATCCTGTGTTGCCCGTGTGTTGATCCTGTGTTGCCCGTGTGTTGATCCTGTGTTGCCCGTGTGTTGACCGTGTGTTGATCCTGTGTTGCCCGTGTGTTGATCGTGTGTTGATCCTGTGTTGCCCGTGTGTTGATCCTGTGTTGCCCGTGTGTTGGTCGTGTGTTGATCGTGTGTTGATCCTGTGTTGATCGTGTGTTGGTCGTGTGTTGACCGTGTGTTGATCGTGTGTTGATCGTGTGTTGATCGTGTGTTGGTCGTGTGTTGATCCTGTGTTGCCCGTGTGTTGGTCGTGTGTTGATCGTGTGTTGATCGTGTGTTGATCCTGTGTTGATCGTGTGTTGCCCGTGTGTTGATCCTGTGTTGCCCGTGTGTTCATCGTGTGTTGATCCTGTGTTGCCCGTGTGTTGATCCTATGTTGCCCGTGTGTTGATCCTGTGTTGCCCGTGTGTTGACCGTGTGTTGATCCTGTGTTGATCGTGTGTTGCCCGTGTGTTGATCCTGTGTTGCCCGTGTGTTGACCGTGTGTTGATCCTGTGTTGCCCGTGTGTTGATCGTGTGTTGATCCTGTGTTGCCCGTGTGTTGATCCTGTGTTGCCCGTGTGTTGATCCTGTGTTGCCCGTGTGTTGACCGTGTGTTGATCCTGTGTTGATCGTGTGTTGCCCGTGTGTTGATCCTGTGTTGCCCGTGTGTTGACCGTGTGTTGATCCTGTGTTGCCCGTGTGTTGATCGTGTGTTGATCCTGTGTTGCCCGTGTGTTCATCCTGTGTTGCCCGTGTGTTGATCCTGTGTTGCCCGTGTGTTGACCGTGTGTTGATCCTGTGTTGCCCGTGTGTTGATCGTGTGTTGATCCTGTGTTGCCCGTGTGTTGATCCTGTGTTGCCCGTGTGTTGATCCTGTGTTGATCGTGTGTTGATCCTGTGTTGATCGTGTGTTGATCGTGTGTTGATCGTGTGTTGATCCTGTGTTGCCCGTGTGTTGGTCGTGTGTTGATCGTGTGTTGATCCTGTGTTGATCGTGTGTTGGTCGTGTGTTGGTCGTGTGTTGATCGTGTGTTGATCGTGTGTTGATCGTGTGTTGATCCTGTGTTGATCGTGTGTTGCCCGTGTGTTGATCCTGTGTTGCCCGTATGTTGATCGTGTGTTGATCCTGTGTTGCCCGTATGTTGATCCTGTGTTGCCCGTGTGTTGATCCTGTGTTGCCCGTGTGTTGACCGTGTGTTGATCCTGTGTTGATCGTGGGTTGCCCGTGTGTTGATCCTGTGTTGCCCGTGTGTTGACCGTGTGTTGATCCAGTGTTGCCCGTGTGTTGATCGTGTGTTGATCCTGTGTTGCCCGTGTGTTGATCCTGTGTTGCCCGTGTGTTGATCGTGTGTTGATCGTGTGTTGATCCTGTGTTGCCCGTGTGTTGATCGTGTGTTGATCGTGTGTTGATCGTGTGTTGATCGTGTGTTGATCGTGTGTTGGCCGTGTGTTGATCGTTTGTTGATCGTGTGTTGATCGTGTGTTGATCGTGTGTTGCCCATGTGTTGGTCGTATGTTGATCGTGTGTTGATCGTGTGTTTATCGTGTGTTGATCGTGTGTTGCCCGTGTGTTGGTCGTGTGTTGATCGTGTGTTGATCGTGTGTTGATCGTGTGTCGATCGTGTGTTGGCCGTGTGTTGATCGTGTGTTGATCGTGTGTTGATCGTGTGTTGCCCGTGTGTTGGTCGTGTGTTGATCGTGTGTTGATCGTGTGTTGATCGTGTGTTGATCTGTGTTGATCGTGTGTTGCCCGTGTGTTGATCGTGTGTTGATCGTGTGTTGATCGTGTGTTGATCGTGTGTTGGCCGTGTGTTGATCGTTTGTTGATCGTACGTTGATCTGTGTTGATCGTATGTTGATGTGTTGATCGTGTGTTGGTCGTGTGTTGATCGTGTGTTGATCGTGTGTTGATCGTGTGTTGGCCGTGTGTTGATCGTGTGTTGTTCGTGTGTTGTTCGTGTGTTGATCGTGTGTTGATCGTGTGTTGATCGTGTGTTGATCTGTGTTGATCGTGTGTTGATATGTGTTGATCGTGTTGATCGTGTGTTGGCCGTGTGTTGATCGTATGTTGATCGTGTGTTGATCGTGTGTTGATCGTGTGTTGATCGTGTGTTGATCGTGTGTTGGCCGTGTATTGATCTATGTTGATCATGTGTTGATCGTGTGTTGATCGTGTTGATCTGTGTTGATCGTGTGTAGATCGTGTGTTGACCGTCGGTTGGCAGTGTGTTGATCGTGTGTTGATTTTGTGTTGATCGTGTGTTGACCGTGTGTTGATCGTGTGTTGATCGTACGTTGATCTGTGTTGATCGTGTGTTGATCTGTGTTGATCGTGTGTTGGTCGTGTGTTGATCCTGTGTTGATCGTGTGTTGATCGTGTGTTGGCCGTGTGTTGATCGTGTGTTGTTAGTGTGTTGATCGTGTGTTGATCGTGTGTTGATCGTGTATTGATCTGTGTTGATCGTGTGTTGATATGTGTTGATCGTGTGTTGATCGTGTGTTGGCCGTGTGTTGATCGTATGTTGATCGTGTGTTGATCGTGTGTTGATCGTGTGTTGATCGTGTGTTGATCGTGTGTTGGCCGTGTATTGATCGTATGTTGATCATGTGTTGATCGTGTGTTGATCGTGTGTTGATCTGTGTTGATCGTGTGTAGATCGTGAGTTGACCGTCGGTTGGCAGTGTGTTGGTCGTGTGTTGATTTTGTGTTGATCGTGTGTTGATCGTGTGTTGATCGTGTGTTGATCGTGTGTTGATCGTGTGTTGATTGTGTGTTGATGGTGTGTTGACCGTGTGTTGCCCATGTGTTGACCGTGTGTTGATCGTGTGTTGATCGTGTGTTGATCGTGTGTTGATAGTGTGTTGATCGTGTGTTGATCCTGTGTTGCCCGTGTGTTGGTCGTGTGTTGATCGTGTGTTGATCCTGTGTTGATCGTGTGTTGGTCGTGTGTTGGTCGTGTGTTGATCGTGTGTTGATCGTGTGTTGATCGTGTGTTGTTAGTGTGTTGATCCTGTGTTGCCCGTGTGTTGGTCTTGTGTTGATCGTGTGTTGGTCGTGTGTTGATCCTGTGTTGCCCGTGTGTTGGTCGTTTGTTGATCGTGTGTTGATCCTGTGTTGCCCGTGTGTTGGCCGTGTGTTGATCGTGTGTTGATCCTGTGTTGCCCGTGTGTTGGCCGTGTGTTGATCGTGTGTTGATCCTGTGTTGCCCGTGTGTTGGTCGTGTGTTGATCGTGTGTTGATCCTGTGTTGCCCGTGTGTTGGTCGTGTGTTGATCGTGTGTTGATCCTGTGTTGCCCGTGTGTTGACCGTGTGTTGATCCTGTGTTGATCGTGTGTTGCCCGTGTGTTGATCCTGTGTTGCCCGTGTGTTGACCGTGTGTTGATCCTGTGTTGCCCTGTGTTGATCGTGTGTTGATCCTGTGTTGCCCGTGTGTTGATCCTGTGTTGCCCGTGTGTTGATCCTGTGTTGCCCGTGTGTTGACCGTGTGTTGATCCTGTGTTGCCCGTGTGTTGATCGTGTGTTGATCCTGTGTTGCCCGTGTGTTGATCCTGTGTTCCCCGTGTGTTGATCCTGTGTTGATCGTGTGTTGATCCTGTGTTGATCGTGTGTTGATCGTGTGTTGATCGTGTGTTGATCCTGTGTTGCCCGTGTGTTGGTCGTGTGTTGATCGTGTGTTGATCCTGTGTTGATCGTGTGTTAATCGTGTGTTGGTCGTGTGTTGATCGTGTGTTGATCGTGTGTTGATCGTGTGTTGTTAGTGTGTTGATCCTGTGTTGCCCGTGTGTTGGTCGTGTGTTGATCGTGTGTTGGTCGTGTGTTGATCCTGTGTTGCCCGTGTGTTGGTCGTGTGTTGATCGTGTGTTGATCCTGTGTTGCCCGTGTGTTGGTCGTGTGTTGATCCTGTGTTGATCCTGTGTTGCCCGTGTGTTGGTCGTGTGTTGATCCTGTGTTGCCCGTGTGTTGATCGTGTGTTGATCCTGTGTTGATCCTGTGTTGCCCGTGTGTTGGTCGTGTGTTGATCGTGTGTTGATCCTGTGTTGCCCGTGTGTTGATCGTGTGTTGATCCTGTGTTGCCCGTGTGTTGATCGTGTGTTGATCGTGTGTTAATCGTGTGTTGATCGTGTGTTGGCCGTGTGTTGATCGTATGTTGATCCTGTGTTGCCCGTGTGTTGATCGTGTGTTGCCCGTGTGTTGATCGTGTGTTGATCCTGTGTTGGTCGTGTGTTGATCGTGTGTTGATCCTGTGTTGCCCGTGTGTTGATCGTGTGTTGATCCTGTGTTGCCCGTGTGTTGATCGTGTGTTGATCGTGTGTTGATCGTGTGTTGATCGTGGTTGGCCGTGTGTTGATCGTATGCTGATCCTGTGTTGCCCGTGTGTTGATCGTGTGTTGATCGTGTGTTGATCGTGTGTTGATCCTGTGTTGATCGTGTGTTGGTCGTGTGTTGATCGTATGTTGATCCTGTGTTGCCCGTGGGTTGGCCGTGTGTTGATCGTGTGTTGATCCTGTGTTGCCCGTGTGTTGGTCGTGTGTTGATCGTGTGTTGATCCTGTGTTGCCCGTGTGTTGGCCGTGTGTTGATCGTGTGTTGATCCTGTGTTGCCCGTGTGTTGGTCGTGTGTTGATCGTGTGTTGATCCTGTGTTGCCCGTGTGTTGGTCGTGTGTTGATCGTGTGTTGATCGTGTGTTGCCCGTGTGTTGACCGTGTGTTGATCCTGTGTTGCCCGTGTGTTGATCGTGTGTTGATCCTGTGTTGCCCGTGTGTTGATCCTGTGTTGCCCGTGTGTTGATCCTGTGTTGCCCGTGTGTTGACCGTGTGTTGATCCTGTGTTGCCCGTGTGTTGATCGTGTGTTGATCCTGTGTTGCCCGTGTGTTGATCCTGTGTTGCCCGTGTGTTGATCCTGTGTTGATCGTGTGTTGATCCTGTGTTGATCGTGTGTTGATCGTGTGTTGATCGTGTGTTGATCCTGTGTTGCCCGTGTGTTGGTCGTGTGTTGATCGTGTGTTGATCCTGTGTTGATCGTGTGTTGGTCGTGTGTTGGTCGTGTGTTGATCGTGTGTTGATCGTGTGTTGATCGTGTGTTGTTAGTGTGTTGATCCTGTGTTGCCCGTGTGTTGGTCGTGTGTTGATCGTGTGTTGGTTGTGTGTTGATCCTGTGTTGCCCGTGTGTTGGTCGTGTGTTGATCGTGTGTTGATCCTGTGTTGCCCGTGTGTTGGTCGTGTGTTGATCCTGTGTTGATCCTGTGTTGCCCGTGTGTTGGTCGTGTGTTGATCCTGTGTTGCCCGTGTGTTGATCGTGTGTTGATCCTGTGTTGATCCTGTGTTGCCCGTGTGTTGGTCGTGTGTTGATCGTGTGTTGATCCTGTGTTGCCCGTGTGTTGATCGTGTGTTGATCCTGTGTTGCCCGTGTGTTGATCGTGTGTTGATCGTGTGTTCAAGTTCAAGTTCAAGTTCATGTATTTCAAGGAGCGTCCACATAGTGGGTATTCTGCACCTAGTCATAGCTAGCATGGCCCATGATCCAACACATACAACACAGTGAAAGTGATACAATCAGCAGATACAGTCGATACAGTCAATCAGCGATTTAAAGCACACAGGAACGCGCGGCGCGAGCGGGCATGGACGGCAGCCGCTGGCAGTCGGTTCCATGCGGCGGCAGCTCGGTACGGAAACTGCCGCTGAGTGGCGGTCAGCCGGACGCGAGGCAGATGGAGTGAGCCAACGCCGTCCGAAACAGCTCGAGTCTGGCGTTGGGAAGACTCGGCACGCGTCGCAAATAGAGCACGCAGAGCGTGGGGCGACTCGCTGACATGCAACGCTCTGTGCACGTTCAGGCAGTCACGGTGGCGAACAGTTTCCGCGACTCTCTGCCATCCGAGTGCTTCAAGGGCGGGGGATATGTGGTCGCAGCGGCGAGTACCACTCACAAGCCTGGCAGCGAAGTTGATAATTATCTGCACTCTACCTAGGTGACACTCGGCCGCGCCACCCCAGACAGACAGGCAGTAGAGGATGTGCGGGAAGACGTGAACTTGGACTAGGAGCTTCAGAACCTCAGGAGTGAAATGGTGCCGAGTTTTGAAGAGGGACACGAGGATTGCGTTGCAGCGCCGAACGATTAAGGAGATATGGGGTTCCCAGGTGAGGTGTTGGTCGAGGAGTACACCCAGTACCTTCACTGAAGATGATGGGTAGATATCTGTGCCAGAAGTAGTAATGTGGAAGTTGTTGGTCTTTTTGAGGGAGGGTTTGGTGCCAACCAGCATGAAGTCTGTCTTTGTGGGGTTCATTTTGAGGCTATTAGACTGGAACCAGTTTTGTAGGCACTGGATCGACTCCTCGACCCGGGCTTTCAAGTTAGAAAGACCGACGACATCAGGAGTGGCGGAGTCAAGGAGTTGGGTGTCGTCGGCGTAGGATAGAAGGCGGCCGTGGGGAAGGAAGTTGGGTAGGTCATTGATGAAAATGAGGAAGAGGATTGGACCGACTAGGGATCCCTGGGCCACCCCATGGGATAGGGTTAGAGTGATTGAGCCGCCGCTGACCGTCTGTCTCCTACCGCTCAGGTAGTCTCTAAACCATTCCGAGGACACACCGCACTGTTCGAGCTTACTGAGAAGGACGTCATGATCAATACTGTCCAAGGCTTTGCTGAGGTCGATCGTCGTAATCGACGCGACATGGCCGTTGTCGACAGCCCTTGTCAGCCATTCCACAGCGTCGATCAGAGCGTCCTCTGTCGAGTGACATGGACGGTAAGCATACTGCATTGGCGTCAGTACATGGTGGTCAAGTAGGTAAGAGCTGAGCTGCGAGCAGACGACCTTCTCCGCGATTTTCGACAGTACAGAGAGTATAGAAATGGGCCGAAAGTTGTTGAGGTCAGACCGATCGCCCGATTTATACACTGGAGTGACGCGCGCGATCTTCCAGGAAGAAGGGAAAGTACATGACGATATAGAAGAGTTGATCAGGTGTAGGAGATGACAGCCGATTACAGGGAAACACTTCTTTATAGCAAGGAGAGGCACACCGTCGACACCGACGGCCCTCGATGCACTCATCTTCCCGATTGCGGTTGAAAGTTCCGGCAGAGTGGCCGGGCACAGGGAGAGGGCTGAGGCAAAGACACGGTGCGGGCGCGGTCCAGCCGGAGTCGTGCCAGCACTGTCGCGCATGGCCGCTGCCTCCGCTGCAATACGAGGTCCGACGGAAGCGAAGTGGGCGTTGAGTTCGTCTGCCCGGTTGGCCAGGTCGTCATCGGGTGTGGCACGCCCTCTCGCTGGCTGCATTGCGAACTGCCTGAGGCGGTTCCAAAAATTACGCCGCTCGCTCAGCAGACCACTGCACAGGTACGAGCGACGTGCGAGGGTGATTAGTCCCTTCACTCTGTTTCGGCATTGCTGGTGCGTGCGACGTGACTCCGGGGTGCGGCAGTGCTCCCAGGTCTCGCGGGCGCGGTCGCGCTCCTCCATGGCTGCGGAGACTTGCGCGTCGCCTCGCAGCCACGGGCAGCTCGGTCGGCGTGACGTCACAGTGGTGGTCGGGCAGTGGATGTCGACTGCGGTGTTCCATACTGTCATGAACGCGTCCACCTTGTCGTCGACGGTGCCAGCGGCGTGGAGCGGCTCCCAGTCCGCGAGCAGCAGGCTCAGGTTGAGCGCGTCCCAGTTGACGCGTTTCCACGGCCGCATGGTGGTGGTGATTGGTCGTCGGCGCTCTCTGGGGACGGGAGCGCAGAGCAGCACAGGCTGGTGGTCCGCCACGGGCTCGGGAAGAACCTGGATTGAGTCCTGGAAGTCCGTCACGTTGGTGACGATCAGGTCAAGCAGTGTCGGTGTCGGATGGAGGTGGGTAGGCTTGTCGACTAGCTGTTTGAGACTCAGATCACTCAGGATGGTCTGGAAGCCGCGAACACCAGGGCCGTCTGGGTTGAGAAGATTGACATTGAAGTCACCCAGTACGAACACCGGTTTCCCCGTGGCGACGGCAGTTTGTAGCTGGTCTCGAATTTTGTTCAGGCATCGGGATGTCGGTCCTCCCGGCGGTCGATAGATGGCGCCTATCACTACGGTGCGGCGGCCGGGGCCGCTCACCGAGATCCACAGTGACTCCACCGTAGGATCAGCACCACCTATGTCGAGTTTCACCGCACGGAGTGAGTCCGCGATTAGTATGGCGACTCCACCTCCGCGCGGCTGGGTGTGCTGGGCTGCTGTCGGCCGGGCGACACTGCGGTCGTGCCGCAGTATGCTGAATCCCGGGAATACCAGCACCCTGTCGAGCACGTCGAGTTTGAGCCAAGTTTCAGACACGCACAGAATGTCCATGTGGTGTTTTTGCAGGAGCTGGTTGACTTCGTCCAATCGGGGTGTCAGCGATCGGGCATTGATGTGACCGATATTGTAGTCGTGTCTCGCCGGCTCAGTAGTGCCCACCACGACTGCGTATTCCCGGCGAGTCTGCCGCGCGGTCAGTCTGGCGGGGTGCACCAGCGTCTGAGGCCGATGTACTGCTTCTGTTGTGCGCGCAGGGCGAGGCGGGAAGTCGACACTGCACCCAACCCGAGTCTGCCGGCGGGTGTGGGCGTCGGTCCGCCCACCTCTCCGGTGGCGGATCAGCCGGGACAGGTGAGCAGGTAGGCTGTGCCGGATGGTCGCGGTCACGCCACGAGCCGTGTCCTCGTCCAGCCGGTCGCGCACCGCCAGCAGGTGTGCCCGGTCGTACGCAGGCGCTGTGGGACTGGTAACCGGCGGTCTGCGCTTCTCCGGTCGGTAGAATCTGGGGTCGGCCGACCAGGGGGGCCTGGGGCCGCATGATCTGCATAGCAGGCAGCGCGGGGGTGTTTGGCACTCCACAAGGCGGGGCTGTGCCCCAGTGCCGGAGGCGTTCTGATGGTCAGCGCTCTCTTGCGATCTCCGGAAAAAAATCGCCTTCCTGCCACCCCTACATCCCCTCCGCCTCAGTCGTCGCCGGTGGCCGGGCCGGTCTGGTTCTGCGTCGTCGCCGTCGTCAAGGTCACCGTTAGCGGCGGCGACCGACGAACCGGTGCCGGGCCGTGGCGGTCCGACATGGGGGAGGGGTTGACGGGGGAGACTAGGTGTCGGCAGATTTATGTCGGTGAGCATGCGCCCATCGTCCGGCTGGAGAATATAGTTTGGACTCTTTTGCTGTTTTCTTGAAAATGGTTCAGAAAGTCGTGAATCAGACAATGGTCACATCAACAGTGTTCAATTTTGGATTTTGCCGATGGCTTGCGGGTGGTCTTTCTTTAAAAAAAATACATCACAGGCACGACAAAGACGTCACTGGCGCGACGAGGTCTGTCGGAAAATCAAAGCTTCTTTGGCGATTTTATGCAAATTCCGCACTCACAGTTTCCGAAGTAGGCGCCAAAAGTGTCACGAGCGTTCCAGTCTCCACGTCAGCACAGTTATTCACAGGCAAGCTATCTACTTCCGGACGAATACGAATAATACTTGGGAGCGGCCGGGGGTCGCTCCCTAGCGCACGCCGCCCGGCACTTAATCGTGTGTTGATCGTGTGTTGGCCGTGTGTTGATCGTATGTTGATCCTTTGTTGCCCGTGTGTTGATCGTGTGTTGCCCGTGTGTTGATCGTGTGTTGATCGTGTGTTGATCCTGTGTTGGTCGTGTGTTGATCGTGTGTTGATCCTGTGTTGCCCGTGTGTTGATCGTGTGTTGATCCTGTGTTGCCCGTGTGTTGATCGTGTGTTGATCGTGTGTTGATCGTGTGTTGATCGTGGTTGGCCGTGTGTTGATCGTATGTAGATCCTGTGTTACCCGTGTGTTGATTGTGTGTTGATCGTGTGTTGATCGTGTGTTGATCCTGTGTTGATCGTGTGTTGGTCGTGTGTTGATCGTATGTTGATCCTGTGTTGCCCGTGTGTTGGCCGTGTGTTGATCATGTGTTGATCCTGTGTTGCCCGTGTGTTGGTCGTGTGTTGATCGTGTGTTGATCCTGTGTTGCCCGTGTGTTGGACGTGTGTTGATCGTGTGTTGATCCTGTGTTGCCCGTGTGTTGGTCGTGTGTTGATCGTGTGTTGATCCTGTGTTGCCCGTGTGTTGGTCGTGTGTTGATCGTGTGTTGATCGTGTGTTGCCCTTGTGTTGGTCGTGTGTTGATCGTGTGTTGATCCTGTGTTGCCCGTGTGTTGGCCGTGTGTTGATCGTGTGTTGATCCTGTGTTGCCCGTGTGTTGGTCGTGTGTTGATCGTGTGTTGATCCTGTGTTGCCCGTGTGTTGGTCGTGTGTTGATCGTGTGTTGATCGTGTGTTGCCCGTGTGTTGGTCGTGTATTGATCGTGTGTTGATCCTGTGTTGCCCGTGTGTCGATCGTGTGTTGATCCTGTGTTGCCCGTGTGTTGATCGTGTGTTGATCGTGTGTTGATCCTGTGTTGCCCGTGTGTTGATCGTGTGTTGATCGTATGTTGATCCTGTGTTGCACGTGTGTTGGTCGTGTGTTGATCGTGTGTTGATCCTGTGTTTTCCGTGTGTTGGTCGTGTGTTGATCGTGTGTTGCCCGTGTGTTGGTCGTGTGTTGATCGTGTGTTGATCCTGTGTTGCCCGTGTGTTGATCGTGTGTTGATCGTGTGTTGATCCTGTATTGCCCGTGTGTTGATCGTGTGTTGATCGTGTGTTGATCCTGTGTTGCCCGTGTGTTGATCGTGTGTTGATCGTGTGTTGATCCTGTGTTGCCCGTGTATTGATCGTGTGTTGATCGTGTGTTGATCGTGTGTTGATCGTGTGTTAATCGTGTGTTGATCGTGTGTTGATCCTGTGTTACCCGTGTGTTGGTCGTGTGTTGATCGTGTGTTGATCCTGTGTTGCCCGTGTGTTGGTCGTGTGTTGATCCTGTGTTGCCCGTGTGTTGGTCGTGTGTTGATCGTGTGTTGATCCTGTGTTTGCCGTGTGTTGATCGTGTGTTGATCGTGTGTTGATCCTGTGTTGCCCGTGTGTTGATCGTGTGTTGATCGTGTGTTGATCCTGTGTTGCCCGTGTGTTGATCGTGTGTTGATCGTGTGTTGATCGTGTGTTGATCGTGTGTTGGCCGTGTGTTGATCGTTTGTTGATCGTGTGTTGATCGTGTGTTGATCGTGTGTTGCCCATGTGTTGGTCGTGTGTTGATCGTGTGTTGATCGTGTGTTGATCGTGTGTTGATCGTGTGTTGCCCGTGTGTTGGTCGTGTGTTGATCGTGTGTTGATCGTGTGTTGATCGTGTGTCGATCGTGTGTTGGCCGTGTGTTGATCGTGTGTTGATCGTGTGTTGATCGTGTGTTGCCCGTGTGTTGGTCGTGTGTTGATCGTGTATTGATCGTGTGTTGATCGTGTGTTGATCGTGTGTTGATCGTGTGTTGCCCGTGTGTTGATCGTGTGTTGATCGTGTGTTGATCGTGTGTTGATCGTGTGTTGGCCGTGTGTTGATCGTTTGTTGATCGTACGTTGATCTATGTTGATCGTGTGTTGATCTGTGTTGATCGTGTGTTGGTCGTGTGTTGATCGTGTGTTGATCGTGTGTTGATCGTGTGTTGGCCGTGTGTTGATCGTGTGTTGTTCGTGTGTTGTTCGTGTGTTGATCGTGTGTTGATCGTGTGTTGATCTGTGTTGATCGTGTGTTGATATGTGTTGATCGTGTTGATCGTGTGTTGGCCGTGTGTTGATCGTATGTTGATCGTGTGTTGATCGTGTGTTGATCGTGTGTTGATCGTGTGTTGATCGTGTGTTGGCCGTGTATTGATCGTATGTTGATCATGTGTTGATCGTGTGTTGATCGTGTTGATCTGTGTTGATCGTGTGTAGATCGTGTGTTGACCGTCGGTTGGCAGTGTGTTGATCGTGTGTTGATTTTGTATTGATCGTGTGTTGACCGTGTGTTGATCGTGTGTTGATCGTACGTTGATCTGTGTTGATCGTGTGTTGATCTGTGTTGATCGTGTGTTGGTCGTGTGTTGATCGTGTGTTGATCGTGTGTTGATCGTGTGTTGGCCGTGTGTTGATCGTGTGTTGTTAGTGTGTTGATCGTGTGTTGATCGTGTGTTGATCGTGTATTGATCTGTGTTGATCGTGTGTTGATATGTGTTGATCGTGTGTTGATCGTGTGTTGGCCGTGTGTTGATCGTATGTTGATCGTGTGTTGATCGTGTGTTGATCGTGTGTTGATCGTGTGTTGATCGTGTGTTGGCCGTGTATTGATCGTATGTTGATCATGTGTTGATCGTGTGTTGATCGTGTGTTGATCTGTGTTGATCGTGTGTAGATCGTGTGTTGACCGTCGGTTGGCAGTGTGTTGATCGTGTGTTGATTTTGTGTTGATCGTGTGTTGATCGTGTGTTGATCGTGTGTTGATCGTGTGTTGATCGTGTGTTGATTGTGTGTTGATGGTGTGTTGACCGTGTGTTGCCCATGTGTTGACCGTGTGTTGATCGTGTGTTGATCGTGTGTTGATCGTGTGTTGTCCGTGTGTTGATCGTGTGTTGATCGTGTGTTGATCGTGTGTTGATCGTGTGTTGGCCGTGTGTTGATCGTGTGCTGCCCGTGTGTTGGTCGTGTTTTGAATACGCGTTGGCCGTGTGTCCGGTAGGGTCAGTACGCAGCAGCTCGCCGGTCAGCTGTTCAGGCGGTGACGGACTGTACCACCCGTCATGCGGCCCCAGCCGTCCGCTGCAGCTTATCGATCTAGATAGCCCGCGGCGGCGCCGTCGGCACGGTACACGGGCACATAATCCAAAAACAGGTCAATTTAACAAGAGTTAAGCGGCCTTAAATCACGCACACGCACACGCACACGCACACGCACACGCACACGCACACACACACGCACACGCACACGCACACGCACACGCACACGCACACGCACACGCACACGCACACGCACACGCACACACACACACGCACACACACACACACACACACACACAAAATACTTACACACACGGGGTCACGGCCTCGGCTGCTGGCCAGGATTCGACTGGAAGCTGAGAATGGACCGGGCGGGGGAGGGGGCGGGAGCGGGGGGGGGGGCGGGAGCCGGCAGCGACACGGCGGCGCCGCCCCGGCTCGATACTACTACTGACCGAGGACTGCATCTGTCACCCGCCCGGCCCCACGTAACGGAAGTTAGCCCACATTAAGCCTACATTCAGCCCAGCCTAGATTCGGGCTACCATATGTAGGGAAAACTTGTATTGCCTCATTTCTCCTTAAAGGGATTATACGGGTTTTCCCAGAATAATTGAGTTACATAGTAAAACGTACTTATAAAGGTGGTAGAAGTCCCACGGTAGCCACATTTGTCTGGAAATGACCTCTTCCGCACGTAAGGGCATTCCAAAGTGCGCGGTGATGCCACCGCGTACTTTCTGCAGGACCGACCGGCTGAGGCAGAGCCAGTCATCTCTTTAAAGGAAATAGTTCACCTTCGGATTTTTTTTTTCAGAACACGATTTTATTATATTTTTGAATACAGTTTCTTTTTTCCTTCTCAAAAATGGTCCTACATTGCGCAAATTCAGGACAGAAGGTTGCAAATTATTGATGGTATGGTGTGCGTTATTGGTCTGCGCATGCTCCATGGCAGTGCTGGCACTTTCAGACGGTACGGTATATCATATATGCGCCGAATTCCTTCGCCAAAAAGTCAAATATCTTCGGCTGGAGAGTCTTTTCAGTCAAGAAAACTTGCAGATAGGGGTTTCCCAACATGAGCTACAAAACAGCTATCTCAGTTTAAAACTAATGTTGAAGGTGAACTATTTCCTTTAATGCTAGTAAAAACACCGCACGTATGGCATATTTCCGGTAAAATAAGCAATATTTGAAAGAAAATAAACTTGTTTTGTTCCAACGACAGCAGCAGTTACCTAGCTTTCCCATACAATTCTATATTTTTCATGAATTTTCATGCCAAAAAAAATAATACGCCACCACCAAATTCTCAACGCTAAAAGCCAGAGATAAGAAAACCACAAACAACACAAAACCTCAACGAACAGTGTGTAGTAATACAAAGTCCCGTCAGTTTTGAATTGCATAATAATTTTTTTATCCAGTGTAGTGTAGCGAGATACATTTTAAATTGTCCAAAAGAAACAGAGGGAAAAATAAGAAAGTATAGAGATAAGCAGAAGAATAGAAACATTCTAAAAGCAAAAGCTATGTGTAATTTTAAAATTGAACATGGAAGGAACGGCGGCCGTGTGCACACCAAACACTTCAACAGTGGAGACGCCGGCTGAAGCCCCCCACGCAGGCAACAAATACCCTCGTTCCGACCTGTGTACCGCCAGGGCGTCGCTATTAAGGCACCAGGCCCATTAAAGGACACCATAACAGCAGCTGCGCGGCGCCATTAAGCGTGAGCGCCGGCCAGCGGCCCGGGTCACGTACGGCGCTCGGCAGAAGCCTCTGCGCAGGATCCTGACCCAGATCACGGCAGCAAGCTCCGCCTCTGGGCCGCTGTAGACAGCAGTTCCGGCCGCCGCAGGCATCCACAGGCCGTTGCAGCCGGGTGAGAAGGACCAATGACAGGACAGCAAAAGGGAATCGAAAATTAAAACCGAGTGGAAAAAAAATCACGGCAGCAAGGCGCCAATCTGGCAACTGACCTGATTTTTCAAGCAAAAAGTTGATAAAAGGGCCTGCAAGAGGGGTGAAGGGTGGGCAGATCGAACAGCAGAGCAGCAAGGACGGGACCGATCTTCAAATTGCCGATAGTGCGCCCAGGCCTCCAAACAGTCCAAGTAAGTCTCAGAGGAGACAAGATGGGGCAGTGAGTAGGGACGGAAGCAGGCTGGGGCCGCGGCTCCTCGCCGCGAGCCTTAGTCTCAGAGAAGCCGCGTCAAGGACCATCACAAGTCAGCCTTCAAGATTTGCTGTTGTTTAGTTCTATAAGTTTCATACTGGAGAAAGTAGCCGCATTTCACATCAAGTAAGGTCGGAAAGTCTGTACAATCCTTATACCCTCCTTATAATCCATGGTCAGTTAATTTGTTGTGCATCTGAACACCATACAAATTTAATTTGCACAGTGTTTCGGCCGGTTTTTTCTTCTTCTTCGTCGTTTTGTTCTTCTCTCATTGAACTCCCCTGCTATTTGGGCATTTGTTTGGTCATGTAGTCACGATATTCTTAATTATGCCTACGCGAGTATGTGTATGGTTGAAAAAAAAATTCATATATTGATTGCCTGACTAGTTATAACTTCTAACGTAAATCAAAACTCTGATATGGTTTGGACGTTTATGTTTGCGTCTTTTATAACTCTCGTGCTTTAAATGCAACCGATTATGGAGCTTGTGCCAATGCTGGTGGTGGTCGCCGATGGGATTTATTTGACTGGTTGACTGTTCGAACTGATGTGACTGATGTGACTGGCTGAATTTTGTTGACTCTATTCGAACTGCTGCCTATAAGACGAATGATATTGTATTCACGAGACAATTAACTTGAACTATCGGTGCACAATTTTCTGTAAATATAGCCTTGTGTGAATTACCTAGTACTCTAATTCGGAATGTGACTGAAAGATGGATTGAGGAAGGAATATCAATGAGATGGAGCGCTAGCTTGAGGGGAAGTCACGTAATATAATTAGTAATGTTAACGTAAAAATATATATGTAGGGACAAGCGATGATGTGACTTCAATGCTTCCAAGGCAGGGTAATGCAATTTTTGCGGCTAGATGTGATGAAATACTCAATTCAAGGTTCCGAGGTTTAATGTTTATTTTGGTGAACCATGTTTACTGATATATTGAAGGCCAACTGTTTCTGGTAAAACCCGAGTGATGTGATAATTATGTGAAATACCCGTACTGAAAATTTTTAGGAATGGCTAACCCGATTGCCAGCAGACAGGGTGACCGATATTTTTTCTTAACCTTGCCATTCAATTATCCGGTTCGGTTGATTATTTGGTCTGATTGGTGACATTTTCAAATCCGGTCAAATTAACTTCACTGTGGTTAATTTGCAATTTAATCTGTAAGCCCTTTTACGCAATCTTTGATGTCAGGGTCGGTTGATGACAGGGTCATCATTTCAACGTTTCGGCATATACAAACAGATCATTTAGGGATTGTGTCGTGAGGATTTTGATAAACAGGTCTTATTGACGAATTGTCGAGTATGTGCTAATATTGTTTCCACACAGCCCTAAGCCGCCGATAATTGCAAGACTTTTAATTTAATTTTGTTAAGCAACGTTATTTTCATTAAGTTCAAAGCTAACTGAGTAAAGTAAATATTTCCCAAGGAAAAGGAAAGTGAGGAAGGCTGTGTTGGAATGTTTACGATTCTCGCAGTTAACTGTCTCCTTAACAAGCGCGAAATTATGGGATGGTTGTTTGCTCTATGGAAAGATATGGCGGTATGATACAAATCACGGTCATGTACAATTTCGTCCCTGTTCATCTCGCTGTCAAAAATTAACGCCAGAATAAAATCGCTGTCATGAAAAATTCGCACAAGTGTCCACACGGCCAGCGTCACCGATCACCGCTACCGGCCGCTGGGACACTGACCCCACGCGCCCGATCCCAAAACACATGACGTCATGAACCCCCTCCCCTGGACGAGAGGGTCCGGCCAGACGGTCAGACGCTAGCCTAACGAGGGGAAAACCCGTGGATTTCGCTCAGGTGGGACAGTTGTTGTACATACAGAAAAGTACTGAGCACCAAGTACCAGGTGTCCGTACCGAGTACCGAGTGCCGAGTACCCAGTACCGAGTATCGAGTACCGAGTACCGAGTACAGAGTACCGTGTACCGAGTACCGAGTACCGAGTACCGAGTACCGAGTACCGAGTACCGAGTACCGAGTACCGAGTACCGAGTACCGAGTACCGTGTACCGAGTACCGAGTACCGTGTACCGAGTACCGAGTACCGAGTAACGTGTACCGATTACCGAGTACCTAGTACCGTGTACCGAGTACCAAGTACCGAGTACCGAGTACCGAGTACCGAGTGCCGAGTACCGAGTACCAAGTACCAAGTACCGAGTACCGATAACCGAGTAACCGAGTACCGAGTACCGAGTAGTGAGTACCGATTACTGAGTACCCATTCCTGAGTAACGAGTACCGAGTACCGAGTGTCGAGTACCGAGTGCCGAGTACCGAGTACCAGGTGCCGAGTGCCGAGTGCCGAGTACCGAGTACCAAGTGCCGAGTACTGAGTATTGAGTACTGAGTACTGAGTATCGAGTAACGAGTACTGAGTACCGATTACCAATTACAGAAACATGACCCGTTGTACACTATAGTCACAAAATACACTACACAATGCACACTACACAATACACTACACAATATACACTACACAATATACACTACACAATATACCCTACACAATATACCCTACACAATATACACTACACAATATACACTACACAGCATAAATTACACACACTCCACAAATACACTACAAATGGTATCACGCCGGCGACGCTTCTTCACGCTAACAGTTATAAGATAAATACATATATACATACATACATGCATACATACATACACACATACATACATACATACATACATACATACATACATACATACATACATACATACATACATACATACATACATACATACATACATACATACATACATACATACATACATACATACATACATACATACATACATACATACATACATACATACATACATACATACATACATACATACATACATACATACATACATACATACATACATACATACATACATACATACATACATACATACATACATACATACATACATACAAACATACAGGCAAACAGGCATACAGGCATTCAGGCATACAGGCATACAGGCATACAAGCATACAAGCACACAGGCACACAGGCACACAGGCACACAGGCACACAGGCACACAGGCACACAGGCATACAGGCATACAGGCATACAGGCATACAGGCATACAGGCATACAGGCATACAGGCATACAGGCGTACAGGCGTACAGGCGTACAGGCGTACAGGCGTACAGGCGTACAGGCGTACAGGCATACAGGCATACAGGCATACAGGCATACAGGCATACAGGCATACAGGCATACAGGCATACAGGCATACAGGCATACAGGCATACATACACATACTTGGAATCATGCATGCATACTGTACGTACACTACATACAAACGTGCAGACGCACGCCCAGAGACAACCGTGCGCGTGGAGCCGGGGCAAATAGGATACAACGCACGAGGGAGGTATGACGATAACAGCATGGTGTAAACTGACAGTGGGAAATAATAGACAAGATTGTGAGGAGGCCTAGACAATACGTAGCCGCGCCCCTGTGCGTAATATGCCTGCCGACACGGTCTGCTGCACAACGGGTGATGGGGGAAAGGGGGTGGAGTTGAATGGGAATTCAACTAAGAGGAGACCCTTTTAACAAAAGATGGCAAAGGTCTCAGATGTATAGACCGGTTTCGGTGGGAATATTTAGTTCGGAAGGAGAAAGTTGTGTTTCCAGGAGAATGGAAGTTAGATGATGATGAGATTGTTTGTTTTTTTGGGTCCATTCCGCGATGCCAAGAAGTGAGCTGGATCGCGCGCCATAAGTCGCGAAATACTGGCGGGCACTCGAAAGAGTCCGGTAACGCCAGGTTCTGGGAAACCAGGAGGGCCAGAATGGCCATCCGCCTCAGGTAAATGCCGTAGGAGGAGTCAGGGTGCTGAGGTGGTGACGTGTGCGGTCCGGAATGGCCATCCGCCCCAGATAAATGCCGTAGGAGGAGTCAGGGTGCTGGGGTGGCGACGTGTGAGGGCCAGCAGGGCCATCCGCCTCAGGTAAATGCCGTAGGAGGAGTCAGGGTGCTGAGGTGGTGACGTGTACGGGCCGGAATGGCCATCCGCCCCAGATAAATGCCGTAGGAGAAGTCAGGGTGCTGGGGTGGCGACGTGTGAGGGCCAGAATGGCCATCCGCCTCAGGTAAATGCCGTAGGAGGAGTCAGGGTGCTGAGGTGGTGACGTGTGCGGGCCGGAATGGCCATCCGCCCCAGATAAATGCCGTAGGAGGAGTCAGGGTGCTGGGGTGGCGACGTATGAGGGCCAGAATGGCCATCCGCCTCAGGTAAATGCCGTAGGAGGAGTCAGGGTGCTGAGGTGGTGACGTGTGCGGGCCGGAATGGCCATCCGCCCCAGATAAATGCCGTAGGAGAAGTCAGGGTGCTGGGGTGGCGACGTGTGAGGGCCAGAATGGCCATCCGCCTCAGGTAAATGCCGTAGGAGGAGTCAGGGTGCTGAGGTGGTGACGTGTGCGGGCCGGAATGGCCATCCGCCCCAGATAAATGCCGTAGGAGGAGTCAGGGTGCTGGGGTGGCGACGTGTGAGGGCCAGAATGGCCATCCGCCTCAGGTAAATGCCGTAGGAGGAGTCAGGGTGCTGAGGTGGTGACGTGTGCGGGCCGGAATGGCCATCCGCCCCAGATAAATGCCGTAGGAGGAGTCAGGGTGCTGGGGTGGCGACGTGTGCGGGCCGGAATGGCCATCCGCCCCAGATAAATGCCGTAGGAGGAGTCAGGGTGCTGGGGTGGCGACGTGTGGGCCGGAATGGCCATCCACCTCAGATAAATGCCGTAGGAGGAGTCAGGGTGCTGAGGTGGCGTGGATTGGCGATTGGGGCACCACGGAAACCGCAGTAAGTCGTGGATCCCAGCAGTAGTGTGCGGCAGAAATGGACCCAGACAGAAAAGCATGTGTGAGGTTATTCATATTTTCATTTGGTGGATTTAATAGTTAGAGTGGAAAGTTATCCATAGTGAAGAGCTGAGTACATCGGAGACGAAATTCGCTCAGTGAACCAGCTGTTACCCTGGTGCGTTCCCTGTGTAACACTACGCACCACTGGTGGGGATAGGAAAAGAGGGAGGGGTCAGGAAGACGAACCTGACAGTTTACTGCAAAGTATGAAAGATATTGATGATTGAGTGAATGTCTGGGGAGAGTCTGAGTGAAAGGATGTATGAATGTGTTAGTTCCAGTGGGAGTTCGTCCTCAGCGTAGCGTTGCACTGGGTATGCAGAATATACATGGAACCGATCACAGAACTCACGGTGTGATAATCTGAGAGACAAGCCGTTGGTGAAATTATGTAAGGAGGAGCCAGAGGGCCATTGGTGCCGGCTCACGGACAAGGAAACCCGGACCTTATTCCACCGGACCAATTCCCGATTAACTCGCTAAATTTCACCACCCCCACCCTAACCGTGCAGCGACCTATGTGCTCGCCGATGATTGACCTGCCTCCAAAATAAAAATGTATGTACAGGTTGAGCTCGATTCTGCATTTTAACCACAAAATTTATTATTATCTCGAAAACACGGGGATATAACATTCTGAAAATGCCATATTTCGACTCCTGATCTCAAGAAAACCCCGTGAACAAAATTTTAATAATGTTGCAAATTGTTGACAATTGTTGCAAGCAGTTCTAATTGTTGCAGATTAAGCCAGAGAGCCTCAAAATTTATGTCATTCCATTCAGCGGCCCAAAATTAACCAGAGAAAGAGTTTTCAAAAATTTCAAAAAATGTTGCAATGCTACACAAAATGGCAGAACCATGCAGAAGCGAAAACCCGTTACAGTAGGACTTGCAGATAATTCAAAACTCTAAAATTGATCTTAACATAAAAGTGCTGGACAGTAGTGCCGATCAACTACTCGTTATCTGATACTAGTCTCGAAAAACGCCCAAGTTTTAACGCTGATAATTGCTAAAATAATGGACTAAATGAGCATTGAGGTCCATGTTATATGTCTTAAACGTGTTTAAAGCTTATACAACTGCAAAAGAGGGCATTTACTTTCAGGACGGAAACCCGTATAATCCCTTTAACCAAGCAAAGAATAGCGTTTTCGAAAGTATCAATCGAAAGTACTCATCAGCCCAAAGACAGACGTGCCAAAAAAAAAACACTTTTCCCATAGGAAGGAAGTTATAGGCAATTCAGAATTTGGGGCCTATGAGGGGGCCCCTACGATTTTCTTCAAGATCGGCACAGACACTCTTCTCTACGAGGTTGTAATCTGGCTGAAGAGACTATCATTTGCATTGAAGTCTAATGGGTTAAAAAAAACTAGGAAATATACTTCCCCATTTTCCCCAAAAGTTTATTTTCGAAACTGCTCGAGTTGGATATCAATCGAAAGCACTCATCAGCCCAAAAACAGACGTGCCAAAAAATGTCACTTTTCCCATAGGAAGGAAGTTATAGGCAATTCAGAATGTTTGGCCTATGAGGGGGCCCCTACGATTTTCTTCGAAATCGGCACAGACACTCTTTTCTACGAGGCATGGCAAGCAAGAAAATTGTAATGGCCCCCTCATATCCCCAAAATTCTGAATTGCCTATAATTTCCTTCCTATGGAAAAGTGGGAATTTTTTGGTACGTCTGTCTTTGGGCTGATGAGTACTTTCGATAGATACCCAACTCGAGTTGTTTTGAAAATAAATTTGGGGGAAAATGGGGGAAGTATATATCCTAGGGGGTTTTGAACCCTTTAGACTTCAATGCAAATGATGGTCTCTTCAGCCAGATTACTTGTCTCGTAGAGAAGAGTGTCTGTGCCGATTTTGAAGAAAATCGTTGGGGCCCCCTCATGGGCCAAAAATTATACATTGCCTATAACTTCCTTCCTATGGGAAAAGTGGCGATTTTTTACACGTCTTTCTTTGGGCTCATGAGTGCTTTCGATTGATACCCAACTTGAGCAGTTTTAAAAATAAACTTTGGGGGGAAATGGGGAAAGTATATTTCCTAGGGGGTGTTGATTTTGAACTCCCTTAGACTGCAATGCAAATGATGGTCTCTTCAGCCAGATTTCTTGCCTCGTAGAGAAGAGTGTCTGTGCCGATTTTGAAGAAAATCGTAGGGGCCCTCATAGGCCCAAAATTCTGAATTGCCTATAACTTCCTTCCTATGGGAAAAGTGGGAATGTTTTGGCACGTCTGTCTTTGGGCTGATGAGTACTTTCGATTGATACTTTCGAAAACGCTATTGTTTGCTTGGTTAAGGAGAAATGAGGCAATAAAGGTTTTTCCCTACATATGGTAGCCCGAATCTAGGCTGGGCTGAATGTAGGCTGAATGTGGGCTAACTTCCGTTACATTGTGGGTGACTACCACTGCGCGTGGCGCGTACCGCGTGAGGGTGTTGAAAAGTATTTTCTCGCAATAACTCCGCAACGGCTGGGCAGGTTATGTGCAAATTTCGTGTGTGGTTAGGGACCCCTCAGCCGCCACTTTCACACAACTCAGGGGTGGGGTGACTGCACGTGCGCACGTGCACACCCCTATTCTATATCTCAGGAACGGCTGAGCCGATTATGTTCAAATTTGGTGTTTGGTTAGGGACCTCTCATCCGCCAGTTTCCCATAAGTCAGGGGTGGGTGGCTCTGCACGTGCGCACGTGCACACCCCTAGGCCCTATTCTGTATCTCAGGAACGGCTGAGCCGATTGTGCTCAAATTTGGTGTGTGGTTAGGGACATCTCAGTCACCGCTTTTCCACAAGTCAGGGGTGGGGTGGCTTTGCACGTGCACACGTGCACACCCCTATTCTATATCTATGCAACGGCTGAGCCGATTGTGTTCAAATTTGGTGTGTGGTTAGGGACCTCTCAGCCACCACTTGCCCACAAGTCGAAGGTGGGTGCCTCTGCACGTGCGCACGTGCGCACCTTTTTTTGTACCTCAGAAACTACTTGCCCGATCGAGTTGAAATTGCCCATACATTTATTTCGCGCTCGCTCGTTCATCGCCAACTACGGCGCCTTACTGGTTATTATTTAGTTAATATTAATTAAGTATGCATTGATTCAGCGATTCGCATACACATTGTGAGTCGTTGTGAATGAATCATTCATGAGTCATTGCGAATGAATCATTCATAAGCCACTCATATTAGCCGTGAGTCACTGTGAATCGACTCACCAGCGTTTGTGTTGAGTGATTGAATCATGATTGAATAATTAATTATGGTCCGTGAATCACTGTGAATCGATTCTTGAAAAATATGAATCGTTGACAAATCTGATCAGAAAACATTTGATGTCTTATTATGCCCGCTTTAAGCCCAATAATTGGATTTAAAAAAAATATTCCGAAGGGATTATGTTATTCAACTGTATCACCAACGGGATGAACCCAATGACAGGCGAAGTCAAATAGTTAAAAACGTAACACATACACACAAATACAGCTACAAAAGTATAAATAAAACGACGATAACAGAACAAAATATCAAAAACGCGTTACATGTCACGCAGAACATCATGCAATCCACACTGCTTCCTGACATATTTCAGCACCTGCCGCTTGAAGGAGCCATGGCCATCATCGAAGATGTCGGCCGGGGCAGTCTTCTCTCCAAGGAAGGCGTTCGTGACCATTGGCAAGCGAGTGTACATCCATTCTGCACGATGTTGACACGAGAGTGAGGAACATTAAGCAGGTTTTGTTGGCGTGTCGATCGGGCGGGCACGTGAAGAGAGAAGCTTTCGAGCAAACGCGGTGTGTCCAGTTTGCTGCATAGAACGTTTTTGAGAAAAAGGAGATCATGCTGAACTCGCCTAGAGTGGCGATTTTGAAGTGGTGACAGAGGTCACGATAGGAGAGAGAAGGAGCATTTCTGGACTGGGTGTTGTGGAGAAGCCACATAAATAATTTGTTCTGCACCTGGATTTGTGCTGGATAAGATTAATTCCGAAGGGATTTTGATTTTTCCGAAGGGATTTTGATTCCGACCGAAGTTTTTTGTGTGGAAACAACTCAAGTGCGCCAGATGCGCCAGATTCGTTTCATGTAGTTAACAGGAACCACACTGTATAAGTGCATTGCCGCCTCAACCAATTGTTGCAATAGCGTCAGCTAACGGTAGTGCGTAGAAATCGTAAACAGTTTTTAGATTCTTATGAAAAATGAAATAAATGATTTTTTTTTTGTATTTGCGCTGCTTGGGTAAGCCTTTGAGGACGATCAAAATTCATAAGTAGTCCTTAGGACTTGTTTAACCCTCGCCCGTGCAGCGTCCGATAAGTGCGTGACCGTGCAGGGGGGAGGGGGGTACACCCCCCCCCCCCCCTAGCGTTTCCCCCTAATTGGGCTAGACAGGGCCTATTTTAAGGGAAAACCACTAGGGGGCAAAAAGATAACCCATTTTTGGGGGCATCTTTTTGTGGCAAAAAGGTACCCCCATGTTTTTCCTCCGCAGATTTAGGACCGGTTACCTTATTTTAGTATTCGAGCTTAAGAAATTCACTTTTCGAATTGACAAATTGATTTTGTGGACATTTTTCCGATTACAAAAATGTTTTGGGGGTCAAAAACCCCAAAAAAATCCTAGATAGCTATTTGGAAGAGAATGTCATTTATTTTCTTTTGACGTTTTGTATTTGCAATTTGCTTTGAAACTGTATTATATACGATTTTTCAAACATTTATTGTTTTCCCACCAAAAATGGCATGACAAGACGTCATTAAAACGTTATTATCTCCCAAAATACTACATTACTTTCATTGATTTTTTTTAAAAAAGACGTAGAATTGATGCAGTATAAGGTACTGAAAGTTTCACGTTGATATCATCACAGTTTTAAAGTTATTGAGAAAATCCGGGAGGGGGCAGATTCTGTCCCCAGCTGGGCGCGTGTCACCGGGGCTCCTTGAATTACATCAGGTGCGCTGTTTTGTCTATCATTGAAAGCAAGGGATACATAACAACTTCAAATTCAATCACTTGAGAGAAGAAAAAAAACGTTTTCATGAAGTTTTATCCTAAGATCATTGTTTTCACGTTCAGTGCAGGGAACGCACAGGGGGGGGGGGAGGGTGCATACTTGTATTGCATGCCTCCCCCCAAATTCCTGTGTGTGGGGGGGGGGGGGCATTTGCCCCTGATGTCCGCCCCCTGGATCCACCAGTGGGAGCGGATACCCTCCCCCTTAGGTTTTTGGAAATAGCGGAAAACGACGCCATTTCGCGCCGCCATTTTTGGTGCAACTGCTTGCCTGTCAATTGCCCAAATCCTGTTCTTTCGTTTACCTCGGGTCTCCTCAGGTCACGCCACTAAGTCAAGTCTAGTGATCCCACCTCCAAAAAATGTAAGGTCGTGCCGCAGCCACATTGTTTGACCGATCAGTTAGATACTCACTGGATTTAATCAGATCATAAACACCTACAATTCTGCTATTTCGGATGATTTTATATCGGTGACCCAAGGTGAAGTCTATTTTGAAAAACTATTTTGAAAGAATTATAAGTCATTGGAGAAACATGAAAATGCATATAAATCTACAGGAAATGGCTAAATTTGCCCAATTTTCACCAGAATCCCGCATCTTCTGAAAAATACAAAGATCCAGTGCCGGATCTACGGTTGGGCAAAATGGGAAATTGCCCCCCCCCCCCAAAAAAAAAAAGAAGAAAAGACTCATGAAATTGGCTCAAGATTGACACATTTCTAATATAGAAGAAAATCTAATCAACTTTTACTAAGGAAAGTTAGCTTTGAATAAGCTATCAATGCATAAGCAAGCCAAATCCGATGCGTTTTTAGAATTGTGTGAGACTTTTTGGAATTTTTCCCCCCAACCACCCGTTCTGGATCCGCCAAAGTAAAGATCCATGTGGTATTTTATCCTGTGACCTCCACGAGGTACAAACCCTGAGGTCATTCGCCATTTTCTTCCATAACTTTTTTTTACCGAACTAGTAAGGCGCCGTAGTTGGCGATGAACGAGCGAATTCGCAAAGGAAATGTATGGTAAATTTCAACTCGATCAGGGAAGTAGTTTCTGAGATACAAATACGTGGTGCATACGTGCGCACGTGCAGAGGCAGCCCATCCCTGAATTGTAGGAAAGTGGCGGCTGAGAGATCCCTAACCACACACCAAAATTGAACACAATCGGCTCAGCAGTTGCCCCCACCCAGTCCAAATTGTGCGGCGACGTTCCTGATCCAACAACCCCCGATATCCCCCACTCTGCCGCTAATGAGCAATTGTTCAAAGGATATTGAAATTCAAGATATTCCGGGAATAATTTAAAGATACTTATTTTGGCTTGGAAATACTAAAACTTAGGAATATCATGACATTTGCATTGGATTTGTATACATTTATCCACTGGCGGATCCAGGGGGAGGGGGCATCATGGGAAAATGCACCCCCCCCCAGGAATCGGGGGGGGGGGGGAATTCAATACAAGTATCCCCCCGCGCGTTCCTAATTTATCTTAAAATCGTTAAAAAAATGCCTTTGCAGCAGTCAAAATCCAGCTATCCACGGTCAAAAAACGGTAAATTTCGCGCAGTTTCGCGGCATGACACAACTTTCGCAATTGCTTATACAATTAGGAAAATGGGAAAATGAATTCAATTAAGAGTCTGGCAGAGGCTCTCCTTGGCGGTAATTGCTGGCACTGGCGGATCCAGGGGGGGGGGGCATCAGGGGCTAATACCCCCCCCCCCCCTACTGGAATCTGGGAGGGGCATTCAATACAAGTATGCCCCAGCGCGTTCCCTGCACTGCACGTGAAAAGCACTGATCTTAGGAGAAAACTTTACGAAAACGGAAGTTTTTCTTCTTCTCTCGAGTGATTTAATTTGTAGTTTGTAGCAGCCCCGGTGACACTTAACACGCTGGGGGGGGGGGTAATCTGCCCCCCCCCCCCCTCCCGGATTTTGTTTTCAATAACTTGAAAACTATGATAGATATCAGCGTTAAACTTTCAGTACCTTATGCTGCATCAATTCTACGTCTTCTCACCAAATATCAATGAAATTGATGTAGTATTGTGGGAGATAATGACGTTTTAATCACGTCATGTCATGCCATTTTTGGTGGAAAAATTATAATGTTTGAACAATCGTAAACAATAGAGTTTTGAAGCAACTTGAGAAAGAAAAACATCAAAAGAAATGAAATGACATTCTCTTAAAAATAGCTATCTCGGATTTTCAAAGTTTTGTGTTTTTGACCCCCAAAAAATAAGATGATTTTTTCGGAAAAAAGAAATCCACATTTTTTCAAGTGAATTTCTTAAGCTCGAATACCAAAATAAGGTGACCGGCCCAAATCTGCGGAGGGAAAAAAATGGGGGTTCCTTTTTGCCACAAAAAAAAAAATGCCCCCTCCCCCCACACGGAGAGAGGTGGATCCGCCAGTGCATTTATCACCAGGTAAGCATATTTTATTTTAATTGAATACCTATCTTTAATTGAGCGAAAAATGACATATAAATACCGAAATCAGGGTGGGCAAGATTTCTTGACTGGGGGGCAAAACGGCTCACTGGGTGGGCATTTGCCCCCCCCCCCCCCCCCCCCCCCCCAGTCAACATGTTAAAATAGGCCCTGGGGCTAGAGCTTCGATTAAAAAGCGAGCGTGTTGCTTGGCACGAGAGGAAGCCATTGATACCCGATTGTAAGGTGCTAGGTCATTAGGTGACCTCTGAGGTCATGTCAATGACCCAAAATTCAACCAAATTGTAAATGCGTATAAATTTAATTTAATCGAGCTAGACTCGCGAATGAGCATATAATTATGCTAAATGGGTGCCAAATTTGAAATCAGCGTCACAAAATGTCCTAGCAACTGCCAAATTCCAAAAAGGTCATGTCAGGTCATGTCAGGTTATTTGAGGTCAGTGACCTCGGTTGACCTGTTGGGGCGCATGACCCCAGTGGAACATATAATTATATAAAATGGATCCCATACTTGAACTCAGCGTCACAAAATGTCCTAGAAACTGACAGAAGCCAAACAAGTAATATGAGGTCATCGGAGGTCAGTGACCTCGGTTGACCTCTGAAAAGGTCAATCGATGTCACAATCTCAGTGGAAACCACAACTGTCACCTGTAAACACCTGTGCATACGCTCCTGAACAACACACGCTATGAAACTGCACAAGTTTCTAGAATCAATACTACGGGACGCCATTTGCGCCTGACATGACCTTGCAAAAACAGGTCAATGGTCACGGGTCATGTGACCTACAACTTAAAAAAACGAATATGTGGCAAATTGTTCACAAGTAGGATACTGAAAGTTTCATCGCAATCGGTTGATATTTACGCGAGTTATTGCCGAAAAACCGAGGGGGTGGCATCAACCCCCCCCCCCCCCCCCCCTGCACTGGCGAGGGTTAACCCTCGCCCTACAGGCCTGACAGCCCCCCCCCCCCCTGAAGTTTTCTTGAATAACCTTTTACACATCCGGCGCATCTTGCTGAAATTTTCGGTAGCTGAGTTTACAACAATTATACGTAAGCTGTAAATTTGTATTGAAATTAGTTGAGTAGTTTGGGAAATAATCATTTTTTGATGTCATTTTGGTGGAAAAACGATAAATATTTGAAAAATAGTAGAAAACCGAGTTTTAAAGCAAATTGCAAACGCAATTCACGAAAGATAAAAAAAATAGCATTCTCTTTAAAATGGCAATCTGGGATTTAAAAAAAGGGTTTTTGACCCCTATTTCTTTTTTACTTATTTTTTTGGAAAAATCCCAACAAAATCACAATTTTCGAAGATGTTAGAAAACCGGAATATATGTGAGAGAACTGAGCATGGACAATATCCATACCAAATTTCAAAGTAATATCTTTATTTTTGACTGAGTGATGGCTCCCTAAGTGTAAGAAACTGATGACGTCATTTTTTTGTAACTTTTTTGACTTTTTTTTTACAAGATACGAGCAAATAATTACCTTTTCTGTATTTCTGAGTCAAAACTCGTATAGGAACATGCTTTTTTATTTACATTTATCAATTTCTAATTTGTAGGTTTTCTGAAGAGCGAAATCGCTGTTTTGGACGTGATAAATCCGAGGTCATTCACTTGACCTGGAAGGTCACCCGTTGACCTGAAACCTAAAAATCGCATAGCTTCCTCTCATGACAGGCAACATGCTGGTTCTTACCGCATTGCTCTAAGTTGCTTGGTTTGGAAGTTAACAGGGGGGCCTATCAGCCCCCTCCCCGTAGGGCGAAGGTGAAAAAGCTCCCGTAGGGCGAGGGTTAAGCCGTTCTGAGATATCATCCGATATAGGCAGTGTCCCTTTAACTACACAACTTTTACATGCGATTTTTGGCTTGAAATGTCCCTCAGAATTTTGTAATATGTTGGTAAGAATATAATATGTTGACAAAATTGCGGTTTAGTGGTAATTAGCTGGTGGCACTGGTCTCAAATAAGCATTGATAGGTCAGTTGTGATGTCTCCACCGACTGCAACTTTTCAAAACTTCAGAATGGTTCAGAGACATTCTGTGGCGTGTGACGCTATTGGCCGCAATGGACTCGCCCAATCCGGCCCAACCCGGCGGCCGGCCTGTGCGGCTTGGCTTTGTCCATGTGTTTTTTTTCTTCTTTTTTTTTACCCGGACCGGCCTATAGCCATTTCCCGGGTTTGGGAAATTACTTCTGGCAATTTGCCAGGCAAAGAGTTACGTTAATCGGTTTATGTGAACCCGAGCAAGCAAGGGAATAGGGTAGCTATTTTACGTTAAGTGAATTGTTCAAAGTAAATCTAAAGTCTATCTTACGTTAAGTATTTCGTTCAAAGTCAAAGTTAAAATAAAACACGAGACACATACATACACAATATATTCCATACACACACAGACACACTAGAAACGATTATAATGAAAAATAAAAATAAAAGAATAAGCACAAAATTAACTAATTAGGCGGGGCGGGTGACAGGCCCAGGTCGATCTGGTCAGTGGCTGTGTGGGTGCTCGGAGTGTGCTCAACATAACTTCTACCGCGGCCGGTCCCGCGGGGGTGCGATTCTCTGCCGTCAAATGGTTTTGAATATACACTCCCGGGAACCGTGTGCAGCGAGTTATGTCGTCGTACCTTGGAGCTCACTCCAGATCAGATCTGGTGTGCCAAAATCGGATCTAGTGTGGTAGTGTAGGTGCTCTGAGTGTGCTATAACTGCCGCGACACGGTCCTCAAGCGTGTGCAGCGAGTTATGTTGCAAGATCTGGCCTCTATCTCAGGTATTAAGAGCACACTCAGGATGTGTGTGTGTGTGTGATAGTGTTATTGTAGGTCAGTGCGATGCCGTGAGCGAGAGCCTAATCGCACTACCGGCCCTTGCACTGACCAAGGACCAAGCAATGAAGGTGTGGGGGTGTGATAGCAAGTGTTAGGTGATGCCTGTGGACCAGAAGCTCCCTGGGCCTGGGAATAATATAATAAAAATAATATAAAATAAAATAAGATAGTATATAGTAGAATAAGTAGAATTGTGTAATGACCTATTGTGTAGTGTATTCCGCCGGGAAAAGTCCTAATTAATAAAATAAAAAAACGGAGCCTAGCCAAGGGGAAAACCTGTGCGTTTTGCCAAATTGCACAGTAAAACCCCATGTTATTACGTTATATAAATAGTTCTAATCGTGTTGTATGAAGAAAATCATAAAGAAGTGTGATTAACTCGGGATGGGAGTCACGAAGTAAAAAACGTGGGACGGGGTAGATACTGCACCGCAGCGCAGCGGACACCGCACCGCAGCGCAGTGGAGTGGACACTGCACCGCAGCGCAGCGGCCACCGCACCGCAGTGCAGCATCGGCATCTGTGATCAGGGGCGGGTGTTCAATTACTCGGCTCTGGCAAGAGCGGAGTAAAGGGGAGAGGAGGGTTGGGAGGAGCGTTACGTTAAGAAATGAACGACGAATTCCAATGGAACCTTTCGTTGCGCGACTGATTTGGCAGGGAATCATGCCGCCGCCAACGCAAAACCGCACATCAACCATCGGCGTCCCATCGCAGAAATCCCCCGCCAAATCAGCCACGCAACGAATAGAACCCTTCGCCGCGCGGCCGATCCAGCAGGGGACCCCCGCAACAAGACACCGGCAGCCAACACGCAACCCCCACGTCAGCAGCAACATGATTTAACAGGGAGTCAAAAATAGCTTAATGAAGTATTTTATTGGAGGTGATTTATTGTTTCCTGTTTGTGAACCGTCTCAAATTGCGGCGGTAGCGGTTACGCTCAGAAGAGCTGGGGGGGAGGGACTCTCCTGTCTCTTTGACCTTGAAGGCAAGGCAGGGCGGGAGAGTGGCCGGGATGGCGGGGAGGGGGTCGAACTCTCTTCAGGGAGCCGGGAAGGGGGGTGGGGGAGGGGAGGGATGGCGGGGAGAAGGTCTGACTGTCTTCAGAGAGGGGAGGAGGGTGGGAGTTTTGGACTTGGCGGGTGACGGCTCTGATTAGAGAGGCGTCTGTCTCTCCCTCGGTCGAGTCGTCAGAGTCCTCCTCAGAGGACTCAACCGGAGACCCGGGGTCCAGAGGGGGCCCGGCTGGGGACTCCGCCAGAGATTCGGCGGGGGTGGGAGTGGGTGCCGCTGGGGCACTGCCAGAGTCCAGAAGGGACTCGGCTGAGATGGGGTGGGACTCGGCCTGCTCTGCCGTCGGTGGGTGTGCACACTGCCGCTGTGGCGGGGCAGGCGGTGGCACCGGTGGGGTGGACCCACTTAAGGTCCGACGGGGGGACATGGGTGGGGTTCGGTGGGATGGGGGCAGTAGGGGCCAGACGCTGGGGGCCAGCGCTGGGATGGGAGGTGGGGTGGGGGGGGGGCGCCTTGCGGGCCCGGGTCTTTTCGGCGGCTGCCGCTCGGGCAGGGCAGTCGCGGAACCATGCGGGGTGGGAACCCGCACGACACGCAGCGAGTGGCTGCGGTGTCGCCACCGACACATTGAGTTGTGTCGTGCGTCTCGGCGCACTTCCCGCAGATGGAATGGCGGGCGTGGCACTGACGCTGGTGGTGGCCGAACCGCCAGCAGGCTCGACACTGCAGTGGCCCTTGGGTCCACTCCTTGACTGCGACTACTATGTAGCCGCAGTAGAGGCGTTCCGGGAGCTGCAAGCCCCGGAAACGCAGCCGGACCATGGGGTTGGGGCCTGGTCGCTTAGACCGCATCCGGACCACTTATGTCACCCCCTGAGTCACGAGCTCTTGGAGGAGCACAGACTCAGTCAGATTGCTGACTTCGGGGCACAGGATGAATCCCTGACAGGAGTTCATACGGTCGGGAGCCGTCACCTCACAAGTCTTGTCCAAGAAAGACGGGATGGCTAGGAGGGTGGCCGTCTGCTGGCCAGACAGGGTCTGAACCAGCAGAGCGCCGGAACGGATGGAGCCGCGCTGGCCACCTCTCCGCAGAGGGCGACCAGTTGGCGGCGCACCGCGAACGGGTTGGAGTGCCGCATGTGCACTCCGTCCTTCCTCTGAATGAGGAGGAGAGCAGGCCCGTCGGGTGGGGAGGTGTTGGGGGGAGCCAAGCACCGGGTCGGTCCGGGCGAGGCTCCTGAGGGAAGGTGGGGGGGGTCCAGGGGGACCGTCCGGGGGGCTCGGGGCCGCGCGCCGGGACGGGAGGGGAGAGACTCCTGAAGGGGGTCGGGCGGGTCGGGGGGGGGCGGGGGGGGGGGGGGGGGGTCGCCATGACCGGAGGAGGGAGTGGAAAGTTGAGACAAGAACCTAAGTTTTACGTTAATCTGGCACACACGTCGGAGCGTGTTGCCAGCTGCAATTAATCTAAAGAATGAAGCGGATTATCTACCTTTCAAATTGTGGAAATTACGTTACCTACTTACAAATCGCTAATGAGTCTATCTATATAAGGGTCTAACGACCCTGCCACATGCACGTGGACAGGGTCCCGCACCCGGAAGCGGTGGAGGGCTGGAGCAGGCTGGCTAGAAGGCGTCCGTGGTCCGATGTCGAAGAAAGGATGTGTCCATGTGCGTGCGGCACGCCGGTCGGAAGCGGCGGCGAATCGATGCTGGCACATCACTGCGCATGCGCAGACAGACCTGTGATCTATGACGCTGCCAGATTTAATAACTAGTATGACGGTATGCTAAATTGAACGAATGGACTCCAGACGCATATGTTCTTTTAAAACGGTCAATTTTGTATCATAAACTTGTTATGAGCTCAATACATGTTTCCATAACTATTGAATAGGGATAATATCGCCTAAATCAGTCATTTATTTCTTGGAATGTATAATATACTAAGACTGTTATACCAAAACTTCTCAGAAATTTTCCAGAATCTTTTCAGCGCAATAATCCTTCGTGAAAACGGCTATTGTAATATGTTTTGAAAATTTGAATCGATTTTGTGTTGTTGTTGACATATGGCTTAAAGTCAGGTCACATGATTTGATTTCGTAATTTCTCAGTTAATATTCGCGATTTTGTAGGTGGAATAGGAGGGTGCTGGCCCTTCGAATTACGTGACAACCTATTCCGCACTCAGTGATCAAGATCACGTGATGGCAAAATTCAATATTTCGCCGATAGAAGCGTCTGTGAATTCTGAAGACATCACATTTTCTCATCCTTATTTGCAAACCGACAATGCTTTACAAGTATATACAGGTGCATTCTAGAGATACAATTTGCAAATTTGCAAATAAAAAAGAAATTGTCAAAAATGCATAATTAAGCCAGGTCATTTTGGAAATCAACCTCAGGTCACGGGACCTTGAGGTCACGGAGCGACCTGCAGGGGTCATTTTATGCATCATTGAATGCAGCTCAACGCGGCAAATATAATGCTGTTGAGTTAAGCTCTCTAGCACAATTACGTGCAAAGTTATTAGCAAAGGCGTGCTGGTGCCCATGATTTTTCCTATTACAAAAATATAAATAAAGTATTTAGAGAAAATAAACTATCTCCATTTTGTATTACCATCGAAGACGTATGTACTAAAGTCGATTCTGGCATGGAAAAAGAGACGAATTTTAAATGGCCACATTATAAAGTCACGTGATCTGACCTGAGATCACATGTTAAAATCCCCCCCCCCAAAAAAAATGAATTGTCAAAAAAATTATTATACCATATTAATCTATGGTTTTTGACGATTCTGATGATACGTTTTGAAAGCTATATAGCTAAAGCTATATAGGTTTATATGACTCACATGATTTAGGTGGGAGGCCCTCTGCCTCTTAGGCCCTCTGCAGTCGAGTTTTGCATAACATTACAATGTTGCCCGAGGCTGAAACTCGAAAACCATTCGATGGACGGGCTGAAATTTTACAGCGTGAATTCATGGCCCAGATAACCCCCGAGACATAGTTTTATCGAAATATGCGATGTAGGGATGTTATGGCTTGGTCGATCTGTCATCAGCTGTTTGATAGTCACAAACAGTGTACAGATAACGGAGTGAAACGCGAGCCATAGATGAACTATCCCAGCTATACAACATCCAATTATCAATTCGTTGCTGATTGGCTACGGAAAGATCGCTGTACATTCTGCACGTGCACACCATACAGTAATTGTATGTCCGGATCAACAGCAACGAAATGAGAGAAATAATCGCGCGCACGACAATCTGCAGCTCAAAACATCGAAGGCCTAAGCATCAGCTCCAGCTTCACATGGAGAGTAAATCAACAATCAGCACAAGTCTCAGATCACTGCCCGATTTTCGAGCTTACGCTTTCGCTATCGTCCTCGTGGCGCCGAAACACCACCTGTGTCCATCAGCCACGAGCCATCAGCCAGAGAGCCAGAGAGCCAGAGCCAGAGCCAGAGCCAAAGAGCCAGAGCCAGAGCCAGAGCCAGAGCGTGCGGCTCTGCAGCTAGTGGCTGATGGCTCGTTATGAACGGTGTTTATCAATCATTCACCTATTTGCTTGCTGTTTATTTTACAAAATTGTCTGCGCCATTTAGCGTTATTATGAGCAAAGATTACCAATCATGTCTATCGACAGAAAAAAAAACAGCATTCTGCCCCGCCCCGCCCACCCCACCTTCTCTGCATCCGTCTGCGCTCAATCAATAGACACGCGGTACCTTTCCAGAGCATACAAAAAACAACAGTCACCACGTGTCGCTGAGGCCGAGATGGCGCAACGCAGGCTTCGTGGCACGGACCTGCACGTGACAGGCAACGTGACCATGGTGCAATGCGCCGGTCACGTGACCCGGCCGAGACGACCCTTACCTACCACATGTCCTGGGGCTTCTACACGTGACCTGGGACAATCCCCACCTTCCAGGACGTGGGAGCTCCGAGCTGCACTGATGTGCCGGCGGCCAAGTAGCCCTATATCGAAATGAATACCATAAATACAGGTATGAGTAAGGAAATGAGCCAAATATCATATACCTACCTATCTATATTTATATTGGTTAGTCTGACTATAATAACCATATACCCAAGTATCATTCAATCAGCACATCAATGAGTCTTACCCAGGGGCGCAGCCAGGGGGGACACAGAGGGCACGTGCCCCCCCCCCCCCATTGGGTCGAGAGGCCCTCCGGGCCCCTCGGCCCAATGGAAGAAGGCTTCGGACCCTCAACCCAACCCCTATGATAGGTGTCGACGTAAAACTTACAGTAGCTTATGCTGCATTAATTCTACGTCTTTAACAGAAGTTTAATGAAATTGATGTAATACTTTGGGAGATAATGACGTCATGTCACGTCATTTTTGGTCGAAAAACGATAAATGTTTGACAAATCGTAGAAAATCGAGTTTTGAAGCAGATTGTAAATGAAAAACGTCAAAAGAAAGGAAATTACTTTCTCTTCAAAATTACTATCTCGGATTTGCGAAAGTTTTGATTTTTGACCCCTAAAAATAAAAATAAGGTTTTTTTCAGAAAACTTTTCACATTTTTTTTTTCTTGAAGATATGAAAAACGGAATATATATATATGAGTGAACCAGGTATGAACGATACCAAAAACAAATTTCAAAGCAATATCTTGATTGACTTATGGCTCCCTAAGTATAAGTAACTCATGACGTCATTTTTTTAAGTTACTTTTTTGGCTTTGTCTGTATTGACCAGATACAGACAAATAAATGCTGCCACTGTTTTCTGAGACAAAACTGGTCTAGAGACATGCCTTTTTTATTTAGATTAATCAATTTCAAATTTTGGCCTTATGTGACCTGATCTAGACCGTATATGGTGTCAGATTGTGAAAATGGCTGCTACTATCAAATTCTACGGGTAAAGTAACCCATAAAACATGTGTCGCATGACTTTCGTAGAACTCTTGTCAAAAGTGACCTTTTGTGACCTGATCTTGACCTTGACCTTTGCTTACAATTTCACTTTTTCCTAATGCGGGAGATGCATTATATCTTTTAGAGTTCTTTGTGCGATAATAGTCTCAATCTAAGGCTTTGGATGGAAGTATGGGCCAAAACTAAAATACCTTAATTTGACTTTTGACCTGGCCGTGACCTGAGATGTGACCTAATTTTGAAAATGTCTCGTCAGCGTTAGATGTGGCTCATTGAGAGCTTTCTATTACGGCCTTGTGCGTCTCGCTGAGGTTATTGGTTCGGAATATAACGAGGGGGAAGAATCTGCCCCCAGTGTGCTCGAACGAATACCCAAGCGGGGCGCGGGTCTTTTAAAATCTTTAAATCTTTAAAAGTACAAAACAAATATTAAAAGTTTCGTCTTCTAAAACAGAAAATGTGTCAAATTTTTGGCGAATTTGGTCGGTTTGGGGCATGTCAGCTTTGCCCCCCCCCCCCCCCCCCCTGCTGGATCTGCCAGTGGCCATAAACTAAGACAAATTACTTGAAAATCTCGTGAGCGCTCAACATTTTCAACGGAAGTTTTATACGTTGCTATTTTCTGAAGTTGTCTTTCCAAACTTACGACAGATCGTGTCGCGTAAAGCGCCTCCACACTCCATAGTCTACACATTAGTGACTGTGAATTACCTCGAATTTATGTTTCTAATGTATTATGTCACAAACGTGAGCAATCGGGACAACGCAAAATGTTGAGGGCCAGACGTTCCGCGTTGCCTCTTATTGATTGTTCTGCTGCTGGGCCATTCAAGGTGCCTTGTGCCAAGGTGCCTTGCATCTCAAATGGTTAACCCACGCACAGACGGGGCCCGCACCAAGTTCGAACCGACGGGGAGTGGATACACGCCCCTACAAGATTTCAAAAGTCATGCAACGTATAGCAACAAACAGAAACAAGTTAGATAGCTCGAAACAAACAAGGTCTAATGAAAGTACTAAGTCATTATTTTAGGTCAGGTCATTTGGGTCATTGAGGTCAACAAAGGTAAAATGTAGGCCATAAATTGGTGTCCTTACCAAAACCCGTCTATATCTCGAGAACAAAAAGAGGTAGCGACGCGCGAAGAAGAAAAAACGTCCGAAAGATCATTGGCGAATCCAGGGGGGCATCAGGGGCAAATGCCCTCCCCACAGGAATCTGGGGGGGGGGGGCATTCCATGCAAGTATGCCCCCCCCCCCCCCCGCGCGTTCCCAATGTATCGTAAAATCGTCTTTGCAGCAGTCAAAATCCAGCTATCCACAGTCAAAACCAGAAAATTTCGCGCTTCGCGGCATGACACAACTTTCGCTCGCAATTGCTTATGCAAATTTGGAAAATGGGAAAATGAATTCCATTAGGTAAGTGTCTGGCAGAGGCTCTCCTTGGCGGTAATTGCTGGCACCGGCGTATCCAGGGGACATCATGGGCCCCCTCCACACCAATCTGAGAGGGGCAATCAATACGAGTACCCCCCCCCCCCCCCACCGCGCGTTCCCTGCACTGAACGTGAAAAACAATGATCTTAAGAGAAAACTTCATGAAAACGGAAGTTTTTCTTCTCTCGAGTGATTTAATTTGAAGCTTATATGTGCCCCTTTCTTTCAATGATAGACAAAACAGCGCACCTGATGCAATTCAAGCAGCCCCGGCGACACTTAATCCGCACCCCGCGGATGGGGGGGACAGAATTAGCCCCCCTCGCGGATTTTCTCAATAACTTAAAAACTATAATAGATATCAACGTCAAACTTGCAGTACCTTATCCTGCATCAATTATACGCCTTCTCATCCAAATTCCAATTAAATTGATGTAGTATTGTGGGAAATAATGACGTTTTAATGACGCCATGTCATGCCATTTTTGGCGGAAAAACGATAAATGTTTGACCAATCATAGAAAATAGAGTTTTTAAGCAAATTGCAAATAAAACGGCAAAAGAAAAAAAAAAATGACATTCTCTTCAAACTGGCCATCTCCAACATTCGAAATTTTGTGGTTTTGACCCTCCAAAATAGGAAAATATGTTTTTTTCGTTTTTTTTTGTGGTGAATTTGAAAAGTGAATTTCTTTGCTCTAAAACCAAAATAAGGCGACCGGCCCAAATCCGCGGGGACAAAAATGGGGTACCTTTTTGCCACATAAAGATGCCCCCCCCCCCCCTTACGGAGAGAGGCTGGATCTGCCAGTGCGAAAGATAATTTCATTAGTTGTCACTCAGGATTCATCAGATTTGATCTCGGGTCAGTAGCTAGCTCAGAGAAGGCCATCGAACGTGACACATTCTTAAAATCGCGGAATTGTTTTTAGAGAATAACTTTTGAGATACGCGGGATAAAGTGATACTTACAGTTTTCACCATCGTGTTTCTCTGTCGAGACGCATCGAATGGTATATCGGATGATCATGACCTAGTTAGGTCATATTCGAAAATTGACCTGTCCTGTGCTCAGGTCAAGGTCAGATCAAGCTCAAATTTTGCATCAATCAACGTGTCTCGACGAGCGAAACACAATGTTGATAACTCCATTACTCTACCTTCATTTGGCAAAGAGTTATTGAAGAAGAAAAAAAACACGTAACCTCTTGGGTCACCTGAGTTGACCTCGTAGAGGTCACATAACACAAATGTGACTTGGATCTTTGCATTTGGCACAAAAATGGTGTAGGTAGCTGGTGAAAACTGGTCAAATTTAAGCGTTTTCTGTGGATTTCTACGTGTTTTCATTTTCTCCATTTACTTATAATGGAAGTTTACCAAATGGAATTGACCTTAGGTCACCGATATTACAAATTCGAGATATACGAATTGTAGGTACTTATGGGCTATGGCCTAAATTAATCCTGTGAGTTTCAAACCGCTCGGTCGATCACTTTGGCACGACCACAAACTTTCAAAAACTTGCTTCGAGGTGGGATCACTTAACGTGACTTGTGGACCTGACCTGGGATGACTCTAGATACAAAAATGGCACATAATTTGGGTGTTTGTTCCCCAAAGAGTTACGCCAAGTTTGGCGGCGCTGCGTGTCTACGTTTTCCAATATTTACGAAAACCTCAGGGGACGGATATCCGCCCCCAAGTCGGTGCGCGTGTTAATACTTCACATCATGGTGCCAACAGGGATCAGTTGCCGCAATGTATTTTTTGGATCAGACTAAGAACTTATCAGTCAATCTACGCATAGGTTCTGTTCGACATGGGCCTGTCCGACGTTTTTGTTGCGACTATTTAGGGGCCCGGCAAAATATAGTGGCCCAAATCCGAGGATATACCATTTCGCGCCATTTGTATTTGGGGGGGAGTGTGGTTTTGATCGAGGGGGCCCTCAGGATGATGTGCCCTCCCCCCCCCCCCCTTGACAAAGGTCTGTCTGCGCCCCTGGATCTGACCTTAGGTCACCGATATTAGAAATCCAAGATAAACGAATTGTGGTTACTTATGGCCTAATTTAGTCCTGTGCGTTTGAATCCGCTGGTCAATCACTGTGGCTTTGGCACGACTTTCAAAAACTTGCTTGGAAGTGGGGTCACTTAACTTTCAAAAACTTCCTTGGAGGTGGGGTCACTTAACATGACCTGTTGACCGAACCTGAGATGACTCGAGATACAAAATTACACAAAATGTGGATATTTGATGCCCAAAGAGCTATGCTACGTTTGGTGGCGCTACACAGCGCCGTTTTCCCAATATCTACGAAACCCCCAGGTGGGCGGATATCCGCACCCCACGTCGGTGCGCGTGTTAATACTTCATATGGTGCCAAAGGGAGTCAGTTGCCCCACATTATTTTGTATCAGATTACGTACTTATCAGTCAATCTACGCATGGGGTCTGTTCAACATGGGTCTGTTCGACGTTTTTTTTCTTCTCGAAAATTTAGGACCTCTGCAAAATATAGAGGCCTAAATCAGAGGAAATACCATTTCGTTTTTTTGGGGGGGGGGAGCCTTTGGCCGAGGGGCCCTCTCTGGGGATGCCGTGACCCCCCCCCCCCCTCCCTTACCTCATCTCACCTCACCTCTTACCTCATCTCAGTGCTTATATTGGCTACATGCAGGTACCTATATAGTCTTTCTCAGTAATTTTTAGATAATCTGTTGCATTGTTGGATTTTGAATGCTATTTTAAGGCAAACTTTACTAACATTTTAAAGTTTTTCCTTTGATGTGCCCATATTTATTAATTGTTTTGTTATCATCAATCATGTTATGCTATGATTTTACTGAAAACAAATCCTTTGGTGATTTTGCGTACCGTTCGCAGTATTTATTTACTTATGCATTTACTGGCAATGTTGGAGTTGTAATATTCGTAATTGGGGTTGCAATTTTTTAGAATGCAGTTGTAGCTGCAACCCCGAAAGTATATAAAGTTGTATGTTCTATGTACCTACTTACTATGTTCTGGGTTTTATCAGGCAAACCCGTAAAAAATATCGCCGCTTGGCGGCGCTAAATAACAAGTACCTACTGTTACATGAAAACCCACATTAAAAATGCCGCAAAGGC
>JAXIVJ010001000.1:107500-155000 GCA_036785665.1 Chirona hameri
GACAAATATTGGCCTGTGGGGAAGTTTATGCCGTTGTCGGAGGATCAGAACCCGGCCGAACCGAGCAAGAGAATGGACCTCGTTCGTTACACTTGGTTGCGCGTCCCATTATCTGTGAGCAAAAACAAAACGGAAGTTTTCAAAATACAAAAATGGTGGCTGGGCGAAATTTTACATATTTGTTTACATTTTTACATTTACTTTTTGTACATTTTACACCTGAGGAAAATGGTCCCAAGCACAAGAAAAATAAATGATCACGCAACACAAAATATGCTTCATGGATTTCACCCACAATACAACACATAAGGTATGCCTGCAAGCAAAAATATCAACGAGTGGTTTTCTGGATCGTACAGACTCAATGGCATAATAATTAATACCAACCACGTTTCTTTGGGGCGATCGGTTTTTCGCTGCCAGTATTTCGGTTTCCCGCATTCTAATTGTCACCGGGTAGCGTAAAACTGAACATAAGTCAGACAAAAATATAGATATTGCTTTGCAATTTGGTTTGGGCATCGTCCATACTTGGTTGTCCAATATATATTCCGTTTTTTTAGCATTTTTTCTTCTCAAATATATTCAAAAACCGGAAGATATATTGGAGAACCAAGTATGTACGATACCCAAACCGAATTTCAAAGCAATATCTATATTTTTGACTGACTTATGTCGTGTTTTACGCTAGCCGGTGGCAATTAGAATGAGGGAAACCGCCCGATAGGCCAGCCCGGTAGCGGACCGGTAGCGGGCCCCATTGACTTACGTTATTAGCGAGTGGTAGCAAGCTTGTAGCGAAGGTGAGTGTCGCAGTGAGTGTCGCATGAAAGCTTTTTCGAAAATAACTCGAGTATTTATCAACCTATTGCAATCAAACTTTCATTACCCTACTTTTGAGCAATTTGACACATACTCTCAACTTTTGTTAAGTTCTATCCCCCATGTCCTGTGGGCTGTGACCTGATTCTCAAAGCCAGGCGCAACTGGCGTCCCGTACCCGTAGTATCGGTGCTTGTAACTTGTGCAGTTTCCGAGTGTTAGCTGCTCAGGAGCATATGCGCAGGTGACATTTATGGCTTCCACTGAGATTGTGACCTCAGTTGACCTTTTCAGAGGTCAACCGAGGTCACTGACCTCCGATGACCTGATATGACTTGTTTGCCCTATAGCAGTTTCTAGGACATTTTGTGACGCTGATTTCAAATTTGGCATCCATTTTACATTGTTATATGCTCCACTGGAGTCATGCATTTCCACAGTTCAACCGAGGCCACTGACCTCCGATAACCTGAGATGACCTTTTTGGAATCTGGCAGTTTCTAGGACATTGTGTGACGCTGATTTCAAATATGGGATCCATTTTACACTATTATATGTTCCACTGGGGTCATGCACTCCAACAGGTCAACCAAGGTCACTGGCCCCAAATGACCTGACATGACCTGACATGACCTTTTTGGAAGTTGGCAGTTTCTATAACATTTTGTGACGCTGATTTCAAATTTGGCGCCCATTTAGCATAATGATATGCTCATTCGCGATTCTAGCTCGATTAAATTCAATTTATACGCATTTACAATTTGGTTGAATTGTGGGTCATTGACATGACACCAGAGGTCACATAATGACCTAGGACCTTACAATCTGGTATCAATGGCTTCCTCTCGTGACAAGCAACACGCTCATTTTTTAATCGAAGCTCTAACCCAATTAGGGGCGAAACGCTAGGGGGGGTTGTACCCCGTTCCCCCTGCACGGTCACGCACTGATCGGACGCTGCACGGGCGAGGGCTAACCCATTCCCTGCGGGGGCAGATTCTGCCCCCCCCCCCCCCCCCGGTGGTTTTTGACTTGCCGCTTCTAAACCGTTAGGCCTAACGTCTTGAAACTTTGTGACTTTCCCTAACTTTGAATGGCGCGTGTAGTCAAAAATTTAAGAAAAAAATCGGTCCAGCAGAGGCGGTGCCAGGCTCCTGTTTTGGGGAGGGTGTTACGAATGCGGTTGAGCGGCACATACTTTCTTCGTAGTTTGCGGTGCAATAAATGCGTAAAAAACATTTTCAATGCAATAGGCATCATACATACTGGGATTATACATGTTTGTTGGCAGAGGCGCACTCAGGTACAAAAAAAAATGGGAGGTGATACCATACCTCAAATAAGGTCCAACTTCAAATTAGTAAGATGATAAAAACTCCCATGGTGCCCCCACGTTGTTTTCCTGGATCCGCCTATGCGTAATACATTAATTTGAACAAATTACAGCAAGGAATGCCCACATGTGACGTTCATGTCGTCCCAAACAATCACGAACAGCACACATTTGTTATCAGAAAATGCCCCCCCCCCTATTTACATCCCCTGAATACGTCTATGATTTTTGATTTTTGTATATTTTTTTTTGGTATATTAAAGACCAGTACATGTGAAGCTCAAAAACGTTTGGGGCATGCAAATCGACCAAACCACATGGCCGCAATGACCTTTTAAAAACACCCAAAATTTGCATTTGTTTGCTGCTCCCTGACCCCCCCCCCCCCCCCCCCCCCCCCCATTTTGAACAAAAAATAAATTTCGGGCCCCTATAAGAAAGATCTTGTCATGACGAATCGAATGTCGGTTTCCCCATCGAAATCGACCGAGCGGTTCTCGAGATCTCGGGGGGGGGGCAGAATCTGCCACCCCGCAGGTTAACGTTATTTTGGCCACCCGCAGGGAATAGGGTTAACTCATCGCGGCAGAGGACGTTTGGCAGCACTTGAGCCAACCATAGAGGCAAAAGTGCTGCACACCTGGAAAGGTGTCTGCTCTTTGGCCGTTATCTGTGGCTCTCTGGCCGATATCTGTGGCTCTCTGGCCGTTATCTGTGGCTCTCTGGCCGTTATCTGTGGCTTTCTGGCCGTTATCTGTGGCTCTCTGGCCGTTATCTGTGGCTCTCTGGCCGTTTTATGTGGCTCTCTGGCCGTTATCTGTGGCTCTCTGGCCGTTGTCTGTGGCTCTCTGGCCGTTATATGTGGCTCTCTGGCCGTTATCTGTGGCTCTCTGGCCGTTATATGTGGCTCTCTGGCCGTTATCTGTGGCTCTCTGGCCGTTATATGTGGCTCTCTGGCCGTTATCTGTGGCTCTCTGGCCGTTATCTGTGGCTCTCTGGCCGTTATCTGTGGCTCTCTGGCCGTTATCTGTGGCTCTCTGGCCGCTATATGTGGCTCTCTGGCCGTTATCTGTGGCTCTCTGGCCGTTATATGTGGCTCTCTGACCGTTATTTGTGGCTCTCTGGCCGTTATCTGTGGCTCTCTGGCCGTTATCTGTGGCTCTCTGGCCGTTATCTGTGGCTCTCTGGCCGTTATCTGTGGCTCTCTGGCCGTTATATGTGGCTCTCTGGCCGTTATCCGTGGCTCTCTGGCCGTTATCTGTGGCTCTCTGGCCGTTATCTGTGGCTCTCTGGCCGTTATATGTGGCTCTCTGGCCGTTATCTGTGGCTCTCTGGCCGTTATATGTGGCTCTCTGGCCGTTATCTGTGGCTCTGGCCGTTATCTGTGACTCTCTGGCCGTTATATGTGGCTCTCTGGCCGTTATCTGTGGCTCTGGCCGTTATCTGTGGCTCTCTGGCCGTTATCTGTGGCTCTCTGGCCGTTATCTGTGCCTCTCTGGCCGTTGTCTGTGGCTCTCTGGCCGTTATCTGTGGCTCTCTGGCCGTTATCTGTGCCTCTCTGGCCGTTATCTGTGACTGTTATCTCGCATCGTGCTCTTGGACTGCAAATTGATCGCTGCCGCAATATAGGTATGTGAAGATTTCCACTAACTTCTTTTTTCAGTAGAAAGTCAAAACATGATAACTAGGGTATCCATTCCCTAAATCGACCAGCAAATAAAGTACTTAACATACCATCTTGCTTCACTGTACACATGATCATGCTGTACCCACTGTTACACTGCGTGTTAGAGTGATTTAGCTGAGTGCATGGGTTAAGGTGATACTCTGCATTTGGGTAGAAATATTTCCGCCTTTTGCTGCGTAGGGTGCATGCGACATTTTTTTTTTTTAAATAGGAATGATCATTTAATGAAGATGATTTAAAATATCAATTATAACTGTTTTGTCCTAAAAAGTCACGTTGTGATAGCAGTTTGGACCCGTCCCCCCCCCCTATAAAAAAAATGGTGGCGCCACCCCTGCAATACCTACTATTAGTGTATATCGGGTAGATAGGTAGGTACGTCACGACCTAAATTGCGTCCAATCGAAACCCAGCGTAACTCGGGACGTAGCGATTGTGAGACCGTGAACTTCATATTATTCGATAGACCCAGACTGCTCGAACGTTAATAATTGCGGTCATCATCATTAAATGCTTATTCTTTTAGCAGCATCATAGCGAAAAGCACTGCAAAATGGATGCGTTCACAGTTCCTTTATTCTTTTTTCGGTAGAAATACCGTTCAGTAGACACCCAGCTGTATTTTGTGACGGAAGCGTATAGGCACATTGGAGCAAATTATAATCAGCTTCTACGGCGCCGAGCCTGAGCATGACGTACACAATAGAAGACTGCATTTGTTAAAACTCATCATTGCGATGTGTCTTCAGCCTATTATATGGCCGGTTACAAGCAGTGCAAGTACCAAACACGACGGTCAGTTTTAGCCTGTTTGTCTGAAGGTCATGCCATGTTTCGCTTCGTGCATAACAATTCGTTCTTTATGTTTGTTGATAAACTAATATACAATGTAATGTAGCTATCTCTGTCAAGATTAGGTACTATTACCGATTTGCAGGACAGTCATTTTTGTACCGCCGCAGGACAGCTTATTTAATGTACCGCCCTCCATGTCGATGACATTCATTTCCCATGCATGCCTCTGGCCAGGACAGCGTCCTCCCGCAGCGCCTATATAATATTGATCTGCAGTGCATAATAAGTTAGGACGGTGACCCTGTTAGCCAGCAAGCTATATTTAGCCAATGCTGATATGAATCGGAATGAAAGCTAGCTGCAACTGTGGATAATCAATAGTCTTGTTCCTGATATTATCATGGTGTCTTACCAGTTCATAAGAACAAGCGACTCGTATACCTATCTTTCGGTCCCTTCTGGATTCTTCCATGTCAATAACAATGACGTCGCCACGGTCTCAAAATTAGTAGGGACAAATCCAAGTGCATGTGCACTTGAACATGGTACCTATACCAGATAAGAGATGACTTAACATTACTAGGCACAATGTTCCTAGTGTCCCCAGTGGTGGTGGCGCCCATGGTCAATGACTCCGGTTTGACTGACTACATTGCCGTTCCCAAGAACATCATTTTGTGTTGCGGATAGCCAGTCCTGACTCGGTCAGTCCTGACTCGGTCAGTCCTGACTCGGCCAGTCCTGACTCGGCCAGTCCTGACTCGGTCAGTCCTGACTCGGCCAGTCCTGACTCGGCCAGTCCTGACTCGGCCAGTCCTGACTCGGTCAGTCCTGACTCAGTCCTTGCCAGTCCTGACTCGGTCAGTCCTGACTCGGTCAGTCCTGACTCGGCCAGTCCTGACTCGGTCAGTCCTGACTCAGTCCTTGCCAGTCCTGACTCGGTCAGTCCTGACTCAGTCCTTGACAGTCCTGACTCGGTCCTGAGCCATCTTCGTGACTTTGCCTTGGTATGTGGTCGGTGAAGTTGACAAAAGGTATACGTTAGTGAAGACTAGTAGAGCGGCCCAATTATTAGAAGTACCATTCAAATGCTGATAATATCAACTGGTAAGAAACTGATAATATCAGGAGCAAGACAATTGATTATCAACAGTTATGGTCGCTGAGATCCGATCTGCCTCTGATAGATGCAGGCTAACCGGCGGCAATATGGCAAGGGCATCGGTACGAGCATGCTTGCTTGTTGAGTCAATAAGGCAAGGCCATCGGTACGAGCATGCTTGCTTGTTAATGCATTCGGCAAAGTAACGGGGAAGGCCAATTTTTGGATCACTAGTAAGCACGATTACAGCAACTTGACGAACTTCGGATAAGGGTGGGTGTGAAGAATACAACAACAACAAAAACGAGAGGTGATCGAAGTTCGAACCCTTCTGACAAATGATTCAGTCTTGCCAAATGTGTCAGATCTCGTCAGCAATATTTCAGTACGACTTTTCAATATGGGGGAAAATATACCTCACATCTCACCTGGCGTTGTCATGGACCACACCTACCACGACGCCAGATGACCGACCCAAGTGAAAACTACCGAGATAACATACGTTATATGAGCGTCTCTGTGGCAGCTATCCGGATCCACCGACCACCAGCAGGCTGGATTATATAACCTGTATCCCGCCTCCTATAACCGCCAGGTGTAGCAATTCACGGCGGCGGCGGCGGCGGCGTCACACACGTCACACACGTCACACACAGCGCGATAACTATTCCGCCGTGTTATCGTAAATACCAGCTGACGTCCGCGGTCGGTTGGCAACCGAAGGCGGCAGGGACGGCTGAAAGGCCGCGGAACACGGTCATGTGGTATTCATAAGCAGCTAGGCTAGTCTGAAAATAACCATTGCTTTTATGAGAGTAAATGTGTTTTGTGTAAGCGTGACCCAGTGCGTGCACGTGTTCATTGTCAGAGGGGCCCCTGGCCAGACTGAAAGGGCCTCTGAGCGGGTCAGAGGACCCCTGAACACGGCGAATGGGCCCCTAGCCAGCACAGAGGGGCCACTGGGCAGGTCGGAAGGTCCCTGAGTATCTCGGCAGGGCGACAAAGCAGCCAGCGCAGACCGACCAGAAGAGTCTCTGGGCAGATCGGAGGAGCTCCTGGGCAAGTCAGAGGGGCCCCTGGCTAGACCGAAAGGGTCTCTGGGCCGGTTGGAAGGGCCCTTGAACATGCCAGATGAGTTACTAGCCAGACTGGAGGGACCCCTGGACAGGTCGGAGGGGCCCCTGAGCATGTCGGCAGGGCGACAAAGCAGTCAGTACAGTCTCTGGCCAGGTCGGAAGGACCTCTAAACAGGCCGAATGGCCCCTTCACGCAAGAGGGGCTTCTCGGAAGGTCAGACGAGCTTCGATTCAAAAACGCCTTGGCGTTTCGCCCCTAATTGATCTTCGATAAAAAACGAGCGTGTTGCTTATTACGAGGGGAAGCCGCTGATATCCGATGTTAAGGTATTGGTTCATTAGGTGACCTCTGAGGTCATGTCAATGACCCAAAAGTCATCAAAATTGTAAATGAGTATAACTTGAATTTAATCGAGCTAGCATCGTGAATGAGCATATCATAATGTTTAATGGGTGCCAAATTTGAAATCAGTGTCACAAAATGTCCTAGAAACAGCCAAATTTAAAAAAGGTCGTGTCAGGTCATCTGAGGTCAGTGACATCGGTTGTCCTGCGGAAGCGCATAACCCCAGTGGAACATATAATTATGTAAAATGGATACCAGATTCGAAATCAGCGTCACAAAATGTCCTAGAAACTGCCAGAAGCCAAACAAAGCAATCTGAGGTCATCGGAGGTCAATGACCTCGATTGACCTCTGAAAAGGTCAATCGAGGTCACAATTTCAGTGGAAACCACAACTGTCACCTGGAAACACCTGTGCATATGCTCCTGAACAACAAACACTCGGAAACTGCACAAGTTACAAGCATCGATCTGCGGGACGCCAGTTGCGCCTGGCATGACCTTGATAAACAGGCCATAAGTCACGGGTCATGTGGGTTAGAAGTTTAAACTTTTCAGAGTATATGTCAAATTGTTCAAAAGTAGGTTACTGCAAGTTCTATGGAATCGGTTGAAAACTACGCGAGTTATTTCTGAAAAATCGAGGGGTGGCATCCCCCCACTCCTACCCGGGCGAGGGTTATACGTTCGAGAGTACTTTGTGCGATAATAGGGTGAAACACACTGTACACTGTCATCTGACGCCATGTCCAGACTGTAGTCCACAGAGCAGTGCCATGGGATCTGACGTCATGTCGAGACTGTGGTCCACAGAGCAGTGTCATGGGATCTGACGTCATGTCGAGACTGTGGCCCACAGAGCAGTGCCATGGGATCTGACGTCATGTCGAGACTGTGGTCCACAGAGCAGTGTCATCTGACGTCATGTCGAGACTGTGGTCCACAGAGCAGTGTCATGGGATCTGACGTCATGTCGAGACTGTGGTCCACAGAGCAGTGTCATCTGACGTCATGTCGAGACTGTGGTCCACAGAGCAGTGTCATGGTATATGACGTCATGTCGAGACTGTGGTCCACAGAGCAGTGTCATGGGATCTGACATCATGTCGAGACTGTGGTCCACAGAATAGTGTCATGGGATCTGACGTCATGTCGAGACTGTGGTCCACAGAGCAGTGTCATGGGATCTGACGCCATGTCAAGACTGTGGTCCACAGAGCAGTGTCATCTGACGCCATGTCGAGACTGTGGTCCACAGAGCAGTGTCATCTGACGTCATGTCGAGACTGTGGTCCACAGAGCAGTGTCATGGGATATGACGTCATGTCGAGACTGTGGTCCACAGAGCAATGTCATGGGATCTGACGTCATGTCGAGACTGTGGTCCACAGAGCAGTGTCATCTGACGCCATGTCGAGACTGTGGTCCACAGAGCAATGTCATGGGATCTGACGCCATGTCGAGACTGTGGTCCACAGAGCAGTGTCATCTGACGTCATGTCGAGACTGTGGTCCACAGAGCAGTGTCATCTGACGTCATGTCGAGACTGTGGTCCACAGAATAGTGGCATGGGATCTGACGTCATGTCGAGAATGTGGTCCACAGAGCAGTGTCATCTGACGTCATGTCGAGACTGTGGTCCACAGAGCAGTGTCATGGGATCTGACGCCATGTCGAGACTGTGGTCCACAGAGCAGTGTCATCTGACGTCATGTCGAGACTGTGGTCCACAGAGCAGTGTCATGGGATCTGACGTCATGTCGAGAATGTGGTCTACAGAGCAGTGTCATGGGATCTGACGTCATGTCGAGACTGTGGTCTACAGAGCAGTGTCATGGATCTGACGCCATGTCGAGACTGTGGTCCACAGAGCAGTGTCATCTGACGTCATGTCGAGACTGTGGTCCACAGAGCAGTGTCATCTGGCGTCATGTCGAGACTGTGGTCCACAGAGCAGTGTCATGGTATCTGACGTCATGTCGAGACTGTGGTCCACAGACCAGTGTCATGGGATCTGACGTCATGTCGAGACTGTGGTCCACAGAGCAGTGTCATCTGACGTCATGTCGAGACTGTGGTCCACAGAGCAGTGTCATCTGGCGTCATGTCGAGACTGTGGTCCACAGAGCAGTGTCATGGTATCTGACGTCATGTCGAGACTGTGGTCCACAGAGCAGTGTCATCTGACGTCATGTCGAGACTGTGGTCCACAGAGCAGTGTCATGGGATCTGACGTCATGTCGAGAATGTGGTCCACAGAGCAGTGTCATCTGACGTCATGCCGAGACTGTGGTCCACAGAGCAGTGTCATGGTATCTGACGTCATGTCGAGACTGTGGTCCACAGAGCAGTGTCATCTGACGTCATGTCGAGACTGTGGTCCACAGAGCAGTGTCATGGTATCTGACGTCATGTCGAGACTGTGGTCCACAGAGCAGTGTCATCTGACGTCATGTCGAGACTGTGGTCCACAGAGCAGTGTCATCTGACGTCATGTCGAGACTGTGGTCCACAGAGCAGTGTCATGGATCTGACGTCATGTCGAGACTGTGGTCCACAGAGCAGTGTCATCTGACGTCATGTCGAGAATGTGGTCCACAGAGCAGTGTCATGGGATCTGACGTCATGTCGAGAATGTGGTCCACAGAGCAGTGTCATGGGATCTGACGTCATGTCGAGACTGTGGTCCACAGAGCAGTGTCATCTGACGTCATGTCGAGAATGTGGTCCACAGAGCAGTGTCATGGGATCTGACGTCATGTCGAGAATGTGGTCCACAGAGCAGTGTCATCTGACGTCATGTCGAGACTGTGGTCCACAGAGCAGTGTCATGGGATCTGACGTCATGTCGAGAATGTGGTCCACAGAGCAGTGTCATCTGACGCCATGTCGAGACTGTGGTCCACAGAGCAGTGCCATGGGATCTGACGTCATGTCGAGACTGTGGTCCACAGAGCAGTGTCATCTGACGCCATGTCGAGACTGTGGTCCACAGAGCAGTGTCATCTGACGTCATGTCGAGACTGTGGTCCACAGAGCAGTGTCATGGGATCTGACGTCATGTCGAGACTGTGGTCCACAGAGCAATGTCATCTGACGCCATGTCGAGACTGTGGTCCACAGAGCAGTGTCATCTGACGTCATGTCGAGACTGTGGTCCACAGAGCAGAGTCATCTGACGTCATGTCGAGACTGTGGTCCACAGAGCAGTGTAATCTGACGTCATGTCCAGACTGTGGTCCACAGAGCAGTGTCATCGGATCTGACGTCATGTCGAGACTGTGGTCCACAGAGCAGTGTCATCTGACGTCATGTCGAGACTGTGGTCCACAGAGCAGAGTCATCTGACGTCATGTCGAGACTGTGGTCCACAGAGCAGTGTAATCTGACGTCATGTCGAATCTGTGGTCCACAGAGCAGTGTCATCGGATCTGACGTCATGTCGAGACTGTGGTCCACAGAGCAGTGTCATCTGACGTCATGTCGAGACTGTGGTCCACAGAGCAGTGTCATCTGACGTCCGTCATGTCGAGAATGTGGTCCACAGAGCAGTGTCATCTGACGTCATGTCGAGACTGTGGTCCACAGAGCAGTGTCATGGTATCTGACGCCATGTCGAGACTGTGGTCCACAGAGCAGTGTCATATGACGCCATGTCGAGACTGTGGTCCACAGAGCAGTGTCATCTGACGCCATGTCGAGACTGTGGTCCACAGAGCAGTGTCATCTGACGCCATGTCGAGACTGTGGTCCACAGAGCAGTGTCATCTGGCGTCATGTCGAGACTGTGGTCCACAGAGCAGTGTCATGGTATCTGACGCCATGTCGAGACTGTGGTCCACAGAGCAGTGTCATGGGATCTGACGTCATGCCGAGACTGTGGTCCACAGAGCAGTGTCATCTGGCGTCATGTCGAGACTGTGGTCCACAGAGCAGTGTCATGGGATCTGACGCCATGTTGATACTGTGGTCCACAGAGCAGTGTCATATGACGCCATGTCGAGACTGTGGTCCACAGAGCAGTGTCATCTGACGTCATGTCGAGACTGTGGTCCACAGAGCAGTGTCATCTGACGTCATGTCGAGACTGTGGTCCACAGAGCAGTGTCATGGGATCTGATGCCATGTCGAGACTGTGGTCCACAGAGCAGTGTCATGGGATCTGACGCCATGTCGAGACTGTGGTCCACAGAGCAGTGTCATCTGACGTCATGTCGAGACTGTGGTCCACAGAGCAGTGTCATCTGACGTCATGTCGAGACTGTGGTCCACAGAGCAGTGTCATCTGACGTCATGTCGAGAATATGGTCCACAGAGCAGTGTCATGGGATCTGACATCATGTCGAGACTGTGGTCCACAGAGCAGTGTTATGGATCTGACATCATGTCGAGACTGTGGTCCACAGAGCAGTGTCATCTGACGTCATGTCGAGACTGTGGTCCACAGAGCAGTGTCATGGATCTGACGTCATGTCGAGAATGTGGTCCACAGAGCAGTGTCATGGGATCTGACGTCATGTCGAGAATGTGGTCCACAGAGCAGTGTCATGGGATCTGACGTCATGTCGAGACTGTGGTCCACAGAGCAGTGTCATGGATCTGACGTCATGTCGAGAATGTGGTCCACAGAGCAGTGTCATGGGATCTGACGTCATGTCGAGACTGTGGTCCACAGAGCAGTGTCATCTGACGTCATGTCGAGACTGTGGTCCACAGAGCAGTGTCATGGGATCTGACGTCATGTCGAGACTGTGGTCCACAGAGCAGTGTCATGGTATATGACGCCATGTCGAGACTGTGGTCCACAGAGCAGTGTCATCTGACGTCATGTCGAGACTGTGGTCCACAGAGCAGTGTCATCTGACGCCATGTCGAGACTGTGGTCCACAGAGCAGTGTCATGGGATCTGACGTCATGTCGAGACTGTGGTCCACAGAGCAGTGTCATCTGACGTCATGTCGAGACTGTGGTCCACAGAGCAGTGTCATGGGATCTGACGCCATGTCGAGACTGTGGTCCACAGAGCAGTGTCATGGGATCTGACGTCATGTCGAGACTGTGGTCCACAGAGCAGTGTCATGGTATATGACGCCATGTCGAGACTGTGGTCCACAGAGCAGTGTCATCTGACGTCATGTCGAGACTGTGGTCCACAGAGCAGTGTCATCTGACGTCATGTCGAGACTGTGGTCCACAGAGCAGTGTCATCTGACGTCATGTCGAGACTGTGGTCCACAGAGCAGTGTCATCTGACGCCATGTCGAGACTGTGGTCCACAGAGCAGTGTCATGGTATATGACGCCATGTCGAGACTGTGGTCCACAGAGCAGTGTCATCTGACGCCATGTCGAGACTGTGGTCCACAGAGCAGTGTCATGGGATCTGACGTCATGTCGAGACTGTGGTCCACAGAGCAGTGTCATCTGACGCCATGTCGAGACTGTGGTCCACAGAGCAGTGTCATGGGATCTGACGTCATGTCGAGACTGTGGTCCACAGAGCAGTGTCATCTGACGCCATGTCGAGACTGTGGTCCACAGAGCAGTGTCATGGGATCTGACGTCATGTCGAGACTGTGGTCCACAGAGCAGTGTCATGGTATATGACGCCATGTCGAGACTGTGGTCCACAGAGCAGTGTCATCTGACGTCATGTCGAGACTGTGGTCCACAGAGCAGTGTCATCTGACGTCACGTCGAGACTGTGGTCCACAGAGCAGTGTCATCTGACGTCATGTTGAGACTGTGGTCCACAGAGCAGTGTCATCTGACGTCATGTCGAGAATGTGGTCCACAGAGCAGTGTCATGGTATCTGACGTCATGTCGAGACTGTGGTCCACAGAGCAGTGTCATGGGATCTGACGTCATATCGAGACTGTGGTCCACAAAGCAGTGTCATCTGACGTCATGTCGAGAATGTGGTCCACAGAGCAGTGTCATGGTATCTGACTTCATGTCGAGACTGTGGTCCATAGAGCAGTGTCATCTGACGTCATGTCGAGACTGTGGTCCACAGAGCAGTGTCATCTGACGTCATGTCGAGACTGTGGTCCACAGAGCAGTGTCATCTGACGTCATGTCGAGACTGTGGTCCACAGAGCAGTGTCATCTGACGCCATGTCGAGACTGTGGTCCACAGAGCAGTGTCATGGATCTGACGTCATGTCGAGACTGTGGTCCACAGAGCAGTGTCATCTGACGTCATGTCGAGACTGTGGTCCACAGAGCAGTGTCATGGATCTGACGTCATGTCGAGACTGTGGTCCACAGAGCAGTGTCATCTGACGTCATGTCGTGACTGTGGTCCACAGAGCAGTGTCATAGGATCTGACGTCATGTCGAGACTGTGGTCCACAGAGCAGTGTCATCTGACGTCATGTCGAGACTGTGGTCCACAGAGCAGTGTCATCTGACGTCATGTCGAGACTGTGGTCCACAGAGCAGTGTCATCTGACGTCACGTCAAGACTGTGGTCCACAGAGCAGTGTCATCTGACGTCATGTCGAGACTGTGGTCCACAGAGCAGTGTCATCTGACGTCATGTCGAGAATGTGGTCCACAGAGCAGTGTCATGGTATCTGACGTCATGTCGAGACTGTGGTCCACAGAGCAGTGTCATGGGATCTGACGTCATGTCGAGACTGTGGTCCACAAAGCAGTGTCATCTGACGTCATGTCGAGAATGTGGTCCACAGAGCAGTGTCATGGTATCTGACGTCATGTCGAGACTGTGGTCCACAGAGCAGTGTCATCTGACGTCATGTCGAGACTGTGGTCCACAGAGCAGTGTCATCTGACGTCATGTCGAGACTGTGGTCCACAGAGCAGTGTCATCTGACGTCATGTCGAGACTGTGATCCACAGAGCAGTGTCATATGACGTCATGTCGAGACTGTGGTCCACAGAGCAGTGTCATCTGACGTCATGTCGAGACTGTGGTCCACAGAGCGGTGTCATGGGATCTGACGTCATGACGATACTGTGGTCCACAGAGCAGTGTCAGCTAACGCCATGTCGAGACTGTGGTCCACAGAGCAGTGTCAGCTGACGTCATGTCGAGACTGTGGTCCACAGAGCGGTGTCATGGTATATGACGTCATGTCGAGACTGTGGTCCACAGAGCAGTGTCTTGGGATCTGACGTCATGTCGAGACTGTGGTCCACAGAGCAGTGTCATGGGATCTGACGTCATGTCGAGACTGTGGTCCACAGAGCAGTGTCATCTGACGTCATGTCGAGACTGTGGTCCACAGAGCAGTGTCATCTGACGTCATGTCGAGACTGTGGTCCACAGAGCAGTGTCATGGGATCTGACGTCATGTCGAGACTGTGGTCCACAGAGCAGTGTCATCTGACGTCATGTCGAGACTATGGTCCACAGAGCAGTGTCATGTGATCTGACGCCATGTCGAGACTGTGGTCCGCAGAGCAGTGTCATGGGGTCTGACGTCATGTCGAGACTGTGGTCCACAGAGCAGTGTCATCTGACGTCATATCGAGACTGTGGTCCACAGAGCAGTGTCATGGGATCTGACGTCATGTCGAGACTGTGGTCCACAGAGCAGTGTCATCTGACGTCATGTCGAGACTGTGGTCCACAGAGCAGTGTCATGGGATCTGATGTCATGTGGAGACTGTGGTCGACAGAGCAGTGTAATCTGACGTCATGTCGAGACTGTGGTCCACAGAGCAGTGTCATCTGACGCCATGTCGAGACTGTGGTCCACAGAGCAGTGTCATGGGATCTGACGTCATGTCGAGACTGTGGTCCACAGAGCAGTGTCATGGGATCTGACGCCATGTCGAGACTGTGGTCCACAGAGCAGTGTCATGGGATCTGACGTCATGTCGAGACTGTGGTCCACAGAGCAGTGTCATCTGATGTCATGTCGAGACTGTGGTCCACAGAGCAGTGTCATCTGAGGCCATGTCGAGACTGTGGTCCACAGAGCAGTGTCATGGGATCTGACGTCATGTCGAGACTGTGGTCCACAGAGCAGTGTCATCTGACGCCGTGTCGAGACTGTGGTCCACAGAGCAGTGTCATGGGATCTGACGTCATGTCGATACTGTGGTCCACAGAGCATTGTCATCTGACGTCATGTCGAGACTGTGGTCCACAGAGCAGTGTCATGGGATCTGACGTCATGTCGAGACTGTGGTCCACAGAGCAGTGTCATGGTATATGACGTCATGTCGAGACTGTGGTCCACAGAGCAGTGTCATGGGATCTGACGTCATGTCAAGACTGTGGTCCACAGAGCAGTGTCATCTGATGTCATGTCGAGACTGTGGTCCACAGAGCAGTGTCATCTGAGGCCATGTCGAGACTGTGGTCCACAGAGCAGTGTCATGGTACCTGATGCCATGTCGAGACTGTGGTCCACAGAGCAGTGTCATGGGATCTGACGTCATGTCGAGACTGTGGTCCACAGAGCAGTGTCATCTGACGCCATGTCGAGACTGTGGTCCACAGAGCAGTGTCATGGGATCTGACGCCATGTCGAGACTGTGGTCCACAGAGCAGTGTCATGGGATCTGACGTCATGTCGAGACTGTGGTCCACAGTGCAGTGTCATCTGACGTCATGTCGAGACTGTGGTCCACAGAGCAGTGTCATGGGATCTGACGTCATGTCGAGACTGAGGTCCACAGAGCAGTGTCATCTGACACCGTGTCGAGACTGTGGTCCACAGAGCAGTGTCATGGGATCTGACGTCATGTCGAGACTGTGGTCCACAGAGCAGTGTCATCTGACGCCATGTCGAGACTGTGGTCCACAGAGCATTGCCATGGGATCTGACGTCATGTCGAGACTGTGGTCCACAGAGCAGTGGCATGGGATCTGACGTCATGTCGAGACTGTGGTAGACAGAGCAGTGTCATCTGACGTCATGTCGAGACTGTGGACCACAGAGCAGTGTCATGGGATCTGACGTCATGTCGAGACTGTGGTCGACAGAGCAGTGTCATCTGACGTCATGTCGAGACTGTGGTCCACAGAGCAGTGTCATGGGATCTGACGTCATGTCGAGACTGTAGTCGACAGAGCAGTGTCATCTGACGTCATGTCGAGACTGTGGTCCACAGAGCAGTGTCATCTGACGCCATGTCGAGACTGTGGTCCACAGAGCAGTGTCATGGTATCTGACGTCATGTCGATACTGTGGTCCACAGAGCAGTGTCATGGGATCTGACGCCATGTCGAGACTGTGGTCCACAGAGCAGTGTCATCTGACGGCATGTCGAGACTGTGGTCCACAGAGCAGTGTCATGGGATCTGACGTCATGTCGAGACTGTGGTCCACAGAGCAGTGTCATGGGATCTGACGCCATGTCGAGACTGCGGTCCACAGAGCAGTGTCATGGGATCTGACGTCATGTCGAGACTGTGGTCCACAGAGCAGTGTCATCTGATGTCATGTCGAGACTGTGGTCCACAGAGCAGTGTCATCTGAGGCCATGTCGAGACTGTGGTCCACAGAGCAGTGTCATCTGACGTCATGTCGAGACTGTGGTCCACAGAGCAGTGTCATCTGAGGCCATGTCGAGACTGTGGTCCACAGAGCAGTGTCATCTGACGCCATGTCAAGACTGTGGTCCACAGAGCAGTGTCATGGGATCTGACGTCATGTCGAGACTGTTGTCCACAGAGCAGTGTCATGGGATCTGACGTCATGTCGAGACTGTGGTCCATAGAGCAGTGTCATCTGACGCCATGTCGAGACTGTGGTCCACAGAGCAGTGTCATGGGATCTGACGTCATGTCGAGACTGTGGTCCACAGAGCAGTGTCATGGGATCTGACGTCATGTCGAGACTGTGGTCCACAGAGCAGTGTCATCTGACGCCGTGTCGAGACTGTGGTCCACAGAGCAGTGTCATGGGATCTGACGTCATGTCGATACTGTGGTCCACAGAGCATTGTCATCTGACGTCATGTCGAGACTGTGGTCCACAGAGCAGTGTCATGGGATCTGACGTCATGTCGAGACTGTGGTCCACAGAGCAGTGTCATGGTATATGACGTCATGTCGAGACTGTGGTCCACAGAGCAGTGTCTTGGGATCTGACGTCATGTCGAGACTGTGGTCCACAGAGCAGTGTCATCTGATGTCATGTCGAGACTGTGGTCCACAGAGCAGTGTCATGGGATCTGACGCCATATCGAGACTGTGGTCCACAGAGCAGTGTCATCTGACGTCATGTCGAGACTGGTCCACAGAGCAGTGTCATCTGACGTCATGTCGAGACTGTGGTCCACAGAGCAGTGTTATCTGACGTCATGTCGAGACTGTGGTCCACAGAGCAGTGTCATCTGACGTCATGTCGAGACTGTGGTCCACAGAGCAGTTCCATGGGATCTGACGCCATGTCGAGACTGTGGTCCACAGAGCAGTGTCATCTGACGTCATGTCGAGACTGTGGTCCACAGAGCAGTGTCATCTGACGTCATGTCGAGACTGTGGTCCACAGAGCAGTGTTATCTGACGTCATGTCGAGACTGTGGTCCACAGAGCAGTGTCATCTGACGTCATGTCGAGACTGTGGTCCACAGAGCAGTGCCATGGGATCTGACGTCATGTCGAGACTGTGGTCCACAGAGCAGTGTCATGGGATCTGACGCCATGTCGAGACTGTGGTCCACAGAGCAGTGTCATGGGATCTGACGTCATGTCGAGACTGTGGTCCACAAGTAGTGTCATGGGATCTGACGTCATGTCGAGACTGTGGTCCACAGAGCAGTGTCATCTGACGTCATGTCGAGACTGTGGTCCACAGAGCAGTGTCATCTGACGTCATGTCGAGACTGTGGTCCACAGAGCAGTGTCATGGGATCTGACGTCATGTCGAGACTGTGGTCCACAGAGCAGTGTCATCTGACGTCATGTCGAGACTGTGGTCCACAGAGCAGTGTCATCTGACGTCATGTCGAGACTGTGGTCCACAGAGCAGTGTCATGGGATCTGACGCCATGTCGAGACTGGTCCACAGAGCAGTGTCATCTGACGTCATGTCGAGACTGTGGTCCACAGAGCAGTGTCATCTGACGTCATGTCGAGAATGTGGTCCACAGAGCAGTGTCATGGGATCTGACGTCATGTCGAGACTGTGGTCCACAGAGCAGTGTCATCTGACGTCATGTCGAGACTGTGGTCCACAGAGCAGTGTCATCTGACGTCATGTCGAGACTGTGGTCCACAGAGCAATGTTATCTGACGTCATGTCGAGACTGTGTTCCACAGACCAGTGTCATCTGACGTCATGTCGAGACTTTGGTCCACAGAGCAGTGTCATCTGACGTCATGTCGAGACTGTGGTCCACAGAGCAGTGTCATCTGACGTCATGTCGAGACTGTGGTCCACAGAGCAGTGTCATGGGATCTGACGTCATGTCGAGACTGTGGTCCACAGAGCAGTGTCATCTGACGTCATGTCGAGACTGTGGTCCACAGAGCAGTGTCATCTGACGTCATGTCGAGACTGTGGTCCACAGAGCAGTGTCATCTGACGTCATGTCGAGACTGTGGTCCACAGAGCAGTGTCATCTGACGTCATGTCGAGAATGTGGTCCACAGAGCAGTGTCATCTGACGTCATGTCGAGACTGTGGTCCACAGAGCAGTGTCATCTGACGTCATGTCGAGACTGTGGTCCACAGAGCAGTGTCATCTGACGTCATGTCGAGACTGTGGTCCACAGAGCAGTGTCATGGGATCTGATGCCATGTCGAGACTGTGGTCCACAGAGCAGTGTCATCTGACGTCATGTCGAGACTGTGGTCCACAGAGCAGTGTCATCTGACGCCATGTCGAGACTGTGGTCCACAGAGCAGTGTCATGGGATCTGACGCCATGTCGAGACTGTGGTCCACAGAGCAGTGTCATCTGTTGTCATGTCGAGAATGTGGTCCACAGAGCAGTGTCATGGTATATGACGTAATGTCGAGAATGTGGTCCACAGAGCAGTGTCATCTGACGTCATGTCGAGACTGTGGTCCACAGAGCAGTGTCATCTGACGTCATGTCGAGACTGTGGTCCACAGAGCAGTGTCATGGGATCTGACGTCATGTCGAGACTGTGGTCCACAGAGCAGTGTCATGGTATATGACGTCATGTCGAGACTGTGGTCCACAGAGCAGTGTCATGGGATCTGACGTCATGTCGAGACTGTGGTCCACAGAGCAGTGTCATGGGATCTGACGTCATGTCGAGACTGTGGTCCACAGAGCAGTGTCATCTGACGTCATGTCGAGACTGTGGTCCACAGAGCAGTGTCATGGGATCTGACGTCATGTCGAGACTGTGGTCCACAGAGCAGTGTCATCTGACGTCCTGTCGAGACTGTGGTCCACAGAGCAGTGTCATGGGATCTGACGTCATGTCGAGACTGTGGTCCACAGAGCAGTGTCATCTGACGTCATGTCGAGACTGTGGTCCACAGAGCAGTGTCATGGGATCTGACGTCATGTCGAGACTGTGGTCCACAGAGCAGTGTCATCTGACGTCATGTCGAGACTGTGGTCCATAGAGCAGTGTCATGAGATCTGACGCCATGTCGAGACTGTGGTCCGCAGAGCAGTGTCATGGGGTCTGACGTCATGTCGAGACTGTGGTCCACAGAGCAGTGTCATCTGACGTCATATCGAGACTGTGGTCCACAGAGCAGTGTCATGGGATCTGACGTCATGTCGAGACTGTGGTCCACAGAGCAGTGTCATCTGACGTCATGTCGAGACTGTGGTCCACAGAGCAGTGTCATGGGATCTGATGTCATGTGGAGACTGTGGTCGACAGAGCAGTGTAATCTGACGTCATGTCGAGACTGTGGTCCACAGAGCAGTGTCATCTGACGCCATGTCGAGACTGTGGTCCACAGAGCAGTGTCATGGTATCTGACGTCATGTATCATGACGTCATTACAATGCTCTGTGGACCACAGTATCGACATGACGTCAGATCCCATGACACTGCTCTGTGGACCACAGTCTCGACATGACGTCAGATGACACTGCTCTGTGGACCACAGTCTCGACATGACGTCAGATGACACTGCTCTGTGGGCCACAGTCTCGACATGACGTCAGATGACACTGCTCTGTGGACCACAGTCTCGACATGACGTCAGATCCCATGACACTGCTCTGTGGACCACAGTCTCGACACGGCGTCAGATGACACTGCTCTGTGGACCACAGTCTCGACATGACATCAGATCCCATGGCACTGCTCTGTGGACCACAGTCTCGACATGGCGTCAGATCCCATGACACTGCTCTGTGGACCACAGTCTCGACATGACGTCATATGACACTGCTCTGTGGACCACAGTCTCGACATGACGTCAGATCCCATGACACTGCTCTGTGGACCACAGTCTCGACACGGCGTCAGATGACACTGCTCTGTGGACCACAGTCTCGACATGACATCAGATCCCATGACACTGCTCTGTGGACCACAGTCTCGACATGGCGTCAGATCCCATGACACTGCTCTGTGGACCACAGTCTCGACATGACGTCATATGACACTGCTCTGTGGACCACAGTCTCGACATGACGTCAGATGACACTGGTCTGTGGACCACAGTCTCGACATGGCATCAGATCCCATGACACTGCTCTGTGGACCACAGTCTCGACATGGCGTCAGATGACACTGCTCTGTCGACCACAGTCTCGACATGACGTCAGATCCCATGACACTGCTCTGTGGACCACAGTCTCGACATGACGTCAGCTGACACTGCTCTGTGGACCACAGTCTCGACATGACGTCAGATGACACTGCTCTGTGGACCACAGTCTCGACATGACGTCATATGACACTGCTCTGTGGACCACACTCTCGACATGACGTCAGATCCCATGACACTGCTCTGTGGACCACAGTCTCGACACGGCGTCAGATGACACTGCTCTGTTGACCACAGTCTCGACATGACATCAGATCCCATGACACTGCTCTGTGGACCACAGTCTCGACATGGCGTCAGATCCCATGACACTGCTCTGTGGACCACAGTCTCGACATGACGTCATATGACACTGCTCTGTGGACCACAGTCTCGACATGACGTCAGATGACACTGCTCTGTGGACCACAGTCTCGACATGACGTCAGATGACACTGCTCTGTGGACCACAGTCTCGACATGACGTCAGATCCCATGACACTGCTCTGTGGACCACAGTCTCGACATGACGTCAGATGACACTGCTCTGTGGACCACAGTCTCGACATGACGTCAGATCCCATGACACTGCTCTGTGGACCACAGTCTCGACATGACGTCAGATACCATGACACTGCTCTGTGGTCCACAGTCTCGACATGACGTCGGATGATGGTCCATTCGTGCAGCCCTCTCCACAACCATGTCGATACTGTGGTCCACAGAGCAGTGTCATCTGACGCCATGTCGAGACTGTGGTCCACAGAGCAGTGTCATGGGATCTGACGTCATGTCGAGACTTTGGTCCACAGAGCAGTGTCATGGGATCTGACGCCATGTCGAGACTGTGGTCCACAGAGCAGTGTCATGGGATCTGACGTCATGTCGAGACTGTGGTCCACAGAGCAGTGTCATCTGACGCCATGTCGAGACTGTGGTCCACAGCGCAGTGTCATGGGATCTGATGTCATGTCGAGGCTGTGGTTGACAGAGCATTGTAATCTGACGTCATGTCGAGACTGTGGTCCACAGAGCAGTGTCATGGGATCTGACATCATGTCGAGACTGTGGTCCACAGAGCAGTGTCATCTGACGCCATGTCGAGACTGTGGTCCACAGAGCAGTGTCATGGTATATGACGTCATGTCGAGACTGTGGTCCACAGAGCAGTGTCATGGGATCTGACGTCATGTCGAGACTGTGGTCCACAGAGCAGTGTCATCTGACGTCATGTCGAGACTGTGGTCCACAGAGCAGTGTCATCTGACGCCGTGTCGAGACTGTGGTCCACAGAGCAGTGTCATGGGATCTGACGTCATGTCGAGACTGTGGTCCACAGAGCAGTGTCATCTGACGCCATGTCGAGACTGTGGTCCACAGCGCAGTGTCATGTGATCTGACGTCATGTCGAGACTGTGGTCCACAGAGCAGTGGCATGGGATCTCACGTCATGTCGAGACTGTGGTAGACAGAGCAGTTTCATCTGACGTCATGTCGAGACTGTGGACCACAGAGCAGTGTCATGGGATCTGACGTCATGTAGAGACTGTGGTCGACAGAGCAGTGTCATCTGACGCCATGTCGAGACTGTGGTCCACAGAGCAGTGTCATGGGATCTGACGTCATGTCGAGACTGTAGTCGACAGAGCAGTGTCATCTGACGTCATGTCGAGACTGTGGTCCACAGAGCATTGTCATCTGACGCCATGTCGAGACTGTGGTCCATAGAGCAGTGTCATGGGATCTGACGTCATGTCGAGACTGTGGTCCACAGAGCAGTGTCATGGGATCTGACGTCATGTCGAGACTGTGGTCCACAGAGCAGTGTCATCTGACGCCATGTCGAGACTGTGGTCCACAGAGCAGTGGCATGGGATCTGACGTCATGTCGAGACTGTGGTCCACAGAGCAGTGTCATGGGATCTGACGTCATGTCGAGACTGTGGTCCACAGAGCAGTGTCATCTGACGTCATGTCGAGACTGTGGTCCACAGAGCAGTGTCATGGTAACTGACGTCATGTCGATACTGTGGTCCACAGAGCAGTGTCATGGGATCTGACGCCATGTCGAGACTGTGGTCCACAGAGCAGTGTCATCTGACGCCAAGTCGAGACTGTGGTCCACAGAGCAGTGTCATGGGATCTGACGTCATGTCGAGACTGTGGTCCACAGAGCAGTGTTATGGGATCTGACGCCATGTCGAGACTGTGGTCCACAGAGCAGTGTCATGGGATCTGACGTCATGTCGAGACTGTGGTCCACAGAGCAGTGTCATCTGATGTCATGTCGAGACTGTGGTCCACAGAGCAGTGTCATCTGAGGCCATGTCGAGACTGTGGTCCACAGAGCAGTGTCATGGGATCTGACGCCATATCGAGACTGTGGTCCACAGAGCAGTGTCATCTGACGTCATGTCGAGACTGGTCCACAGAGCAGTGTCATCTGACGTCATGTCGAGACTGTGGTCCACAGAGCAGTGTCATCTGATGTCATGTCGAGACTGTGGTCCACAGAGCAGTGTCATCTGAGGCCATGTCGAGACTGTGGTCCACAGAGCAGTGTCATGGGATCTGACGTCATGTCGAGACTGTGGTCCACAGAGCAGTGTCATTTGACGTCATGTCGAGACTGTGGTCCACAGAGCAGTGTCATGGGATCTGACGTCATGTCGAGACTGTGGTCCACAGAGCAGTGTCATGGTATATGACGTCATGTCGAGACTGTGGTCCACAGAGCAGTGTCATCTGACGTCATGTCGAGACTGTGGTCCACAGAGCAGTGTCATGGGATCTGACGTCATGTCGAGACTGTGGTCCACAGAGCAGTGTCATGGGATCTGACGTCATGTCGAGACTGTGGTCCACAGAGCAGTGTCATCTGACGTCATGTCGAGACTGTGGTCCACAGAGCAGTGTCATGGGATCTGACGTCATGTCGAGACTGTGGTCCACAGAGCAGTGTCATCTGGCGTCATGTCGAGACTGTGGTCCACAGAGCAGTGTCATCTGACGCGATGTCGAGAATGTGGTCCACAGAGCAGTGTCATCTGACGTCATGTCCAGACTGTGGTCCACAGAGCAGTGTCATCTGACGTCATCATGTCGAGACTGTGGTCCACAGAGCAGTGTCATCTGACGTCATGTCGAGACTGTGGTCCACAGAGCAGTGCCATGGGATCTGACGTCATGTCGAGACTGTGGTCCACAGAGCAGTGTCATGGTATATGACGTCATGTCGAGACTGTGGTCCACAGAGCAGTGTCATGGGATCTGACGTCATGTCGAGACTGTGGTCCACAAGTAGTGTCATGGGATCTGACGTCATGTCGAGACTGTGGTCCACAGAGCAGTGTCATCTGACGTCATGTCGAGACTGTGGTCCACAGAGCAGTGTCATCTGACGTCATGTCGAGACTGTGGTCCACAGAGCAGTGTCATGGGATCTGACGTCATGTCGAGACTGTGGTCCACAGAGCAGTGTTATCTGACGTCATGTCGAGACTGTGGTCCACAGAGCAGTGTCATCTGACGTCATGTCGAGACTGTGGTCCACAGAGCAGTGTCATCTGACGTCATGTCGAGACTGTGGTCCACAGAGCAGTGTCATGGGATCTGACGCCATGTCGAGACTGTGGTCCACAGAGCAGTGTCATCTGACGTCATGTCGAGACTGTGGTCCACAGAGCAGTGTCATTTGACGCCATGTCGAGACTGTGGTCCACAGAGCAGTGTCATCTGACGTCATATCGAGACTGTGGTCCACAGAGCAGTGTCAGCTGACGTCATGTCGAGACTGTGGTCCACAGAGCAGTGTCATCTGACGTCATGTCGAGACTGTGGTCCACAGAGCAGTGTCATCTGACGTCATGTCGAGACTGTGGTCCACAGAGCAGTGTCATGGGATCTGACGCCATGTCGAGACTGTGGTCCACAGAGCAGTGTCAGCTGACGTCATGTCCAGACTGTGGTCCACAGAGCAGTGTCATGGGATCTGACGTCATGTCGAGACTGTGGTCCACAGAGCAGTGTCATCTGACGTCATGTCGAGACTGTGGTCCACAGAGCAGTGTCATCTGACGCCATGTCGAGACTGTGGTCCACAGAGCAGTGTCATCTGACGTCATGTCGAGACTGTGGTCCACAGAGCAGTGTCATCTGACGCCATGTCGAGACTGTGGTCCACAGAGCAGTGTCATGGGATCTGACGTCATGTCGAGACTGTGGTCCACAGAGCATTGTCATCTGACGTCATGTCGAGACTGTGGTCCACAGAGCAGTGTCATGGTATATGACGCCATGTCGAGACTGTGGTCCACAGAGCAGTGTCATCTGACGTCATGTCGAGACTGTGGTCCACAGAGCAGTGTCATGGGATCTGACGTCATGTCGAGACTGTGGTCCACAGAGCAGTGTCATCTGACGTCATGTCGAGACTGTGGTCCATAGAGCAGTGTCATGGGATCTGACGCCATGTCGAGACTGTGGTCCACAGAGCAGTGTCATGGTATATGACGTCATGTCGAGACTGTGGTCCACAGAGCAGTGTCATCTGACGTCATGTCGAGATTGTGGTCCACAGAGCAGTGTCATGGGATCTGACGCCATGTCGAGACTGTGGTCCACAGAGCAGTGTCATCTGACGTCATGTCGAGACTGTGGTCCACAGAGCAGTGTCATGGGATCTGACGTCATGTCGAGACTGTGGTCAACAGAGCAGTGTCATCTGACGTCATGTCGAGACTGTGGTCCACAGAGCAGTGTCATCTGACGTCATGTCGAGACTGTGGTCCACAGAGCAGTGTCATGGGATCTGACGTCATGTCGAGACTGTGGTCCACAGAGCATTGTCTTCTGACGTCATGTCGAGACTGTGGTCCACAGAGCAGTGTCATGGTATATGACGCCATGTCGAGACTGTGGTCCACAGAGCAGTGTCATCTGACGTCATGTCGAGACTGTGGTCCACAGAGCAGTGTCATGGTATATGACGCCATGTCGAGACTGTGGTCCACAGAGCATTGTCATCTGACGTCATGTCGAGACTGTGGTCCACAGAGCAGTGTCATGGTATATGACGCCATGTCGAGACTGTGGTCCACAGAGCAGTGTCATCTGACGTCATGTCGAGACTGTGGTCCACAGAGCAGTGTCATGGGATCTGACGTCATGTCGAGACTGTGGTCCACAGAGCAGTGTCATCTGACGCCATGTCGAGACTGTGGTCCACAGAGCTGTGTCATCTGACGTCATGTCGAGACTGTGGTCCACAGAGCAGTGTCATCTGACGTCATGTCGAGATTGTGGTCCACAGAGCAGTGTCATGGGATCTGACATCATGTCGAGACTGTGGCCCACAGAGCAGTGTCATCTGACGTCATGTCGAGACTGTGGTCCACAGAGCAGTGTCATCTGGCGTCATGTCGAGACTGTGGTCCACAGAGCAGTGTCATCTGACGCGATGTCGAGAATGTGGTCCACAGAGCAGTGTCATCTGACGTCATGTCCAGACTGTGGTCCACAGAGCAGTGTCATCTGACGTCATCATGTCGAGACTGTGGTCCACAGAGCAGTGTCATGGATCTGACGTCATGTCGAGACTGTGGTCCACAGAGCAGTGTCATCTGACGTCATGTCGAGACTGTGGTCCACAGAGCAGTGTCATCTGACGTCATGTCGAGACTGTGGTCCACAGAGCAGTGTCATCTGACGTCATGTCGAGACTGTGGTCCACAGAGCAGTGTCATCTGACGTCATGTCGAGACTGTGGTCCACAGAGCAGTGTCATAGGATCTGACGTCATGTCGAGACTTTGGTCCACAGAGCAGTGTCATCTGACGTCATGTCGATACTGTGGTCCACAGAGCAGTGTCATGGGATCTGACGTCATGTCGAGACTGTGGTCCACAGAGCAGTGTCATGGGATCTGACGTCATGTCGAGACTGTAGTCCACAGAGCAGTGTCATCTGACGTCATGTCGAGACTGTGGTCCACAGAGCAGTGTCATCTGACGTCATGTCGAGACTGTGGTCCACAGAGCAGTGTCATGGGATCTGACGTCATGTCGAGACTGTGGTCCACAGAGCAGTGTCATGGGATCTGACGTCATGTCGAGACTGTGGTCCACAGAGCAGTGTCATCTGACGTCATGTCGAGACTGTGGTCCACAGAGCAGTGTCATCTGACGTCATGTCGAGACTGTGGTCCACAGAGCAGTGTCATGGGATCTGACGTCATGTCGAGACTGTGGTCCACAGAGCAGTGTCATGGGATCTGACGTCATGTCGAGACTGTGGTCCACAGAGCAGTGGCATGGGGTCTGACAACCGTAAGAGGCGGCTGCCACTTGAAGCCACAACTTCCTCAACGGCGCGGCACGTCTGACCCGCGCCGTTGACCCCATCTGAGCCGCGGCCGCTGGCAGCCGGCGCAGGTTTCCGCGAACTTGCCGGACCTGTTTACCACCTAGCCGAGAGTGAGAGCCGCGCCGGCCCGCCCTTTGGCACGCTGACAGACAGGCCAGGTAGCAGTTGCAGTCTGTCGGGGGGGGGGGGTGAATGGGGGTCTGGGTTGTTTTTGACGTGCAGCTACTGTGGATCTATGAACCCAATGACCCCATCTTGTGGACGGTGCGGAGAAGCCTCCGTGTATTTATAATTATTTTCTCCTTGGTTTACACTTTATCCAAATCTTCTTCGGCATTTATCCAAAGTTATATCACAAGTGATGTATTTAGCGCGACATACCAACTCCAGCATAACGGCGACAGTGAAGGCGACTTCACCAGTGAAGGCGGAAGAGGGGAGGGGGCAAGGGGGGGGGAGCTCCTCCCCCGCCCCACCACCCAAGAAATGGGGGGAGGGCAAACATATGATTCCCCCCCCCCCCCCTCCATACATTTGTTTGTTAGAGAGGCCCTCAAAGAAGTTGATCGATGGCCCCGAGGTGCCCCCAGCCAGCCTGAAGGGCCTCTAAGGCCGACAGAAGGTCCTCAGTTGGCCTGAGGGGCCCTCTGTAGGCCCTCGGAGGCCCTCGAAAGGCCTAAGACTTGAACATGGGCCTGTCCGACGTATTTGTGCGACCATTTAGAGGTCCTGCAAAATATAGTGGCCTAAGTCCGAGGAGATACCATTTCGCGCCATTTTTGTTGTTTGTTTGGGGGGGCTTTGACCGTGGGAGGGAGCCCTTTGGCCGAGGGCCCCCTGGGTTTATATCCCCCCCCCCCATCGGAAAATGCCTTCCACCGCCACTGAACTTCACAGAATGCGCACAGTAATGAAACACTTGAACCCCTGGTCAGAGGAGATGGCTGAGCAGAGAAGAGGGTAAAGGACTGGTAATGGAGAATAGGGTAAAGGACTGGTAAGCCCAGTGAACAGGATGAAGACAATGCTGTGGGACGGCTGATTGGCTTACGGGACGATCAAAATGTTCATGCGCCACGCTCGTTTCCATGCTGTAGAAGTAATTGCCGTCCCATGCGTAACGTCTGATTCAACAACTATGGCAACCAAATACAAATAACATTACAAAGCGACAAGCATTTGAACAACGAAGCAGAAATGGAAAACAGTAAGCGACGATTATTGTTTGATACCTTAGGAGGAAGATTGGTCCAATATGGTGCATCGTTTTTAATGTTACTTGCTGACAACATTTGGCGCAAATTATGTAGGTGACAACATTCATAGCATTGGCTATTGATGTTCACCATCGAAAATTCTGTTATATTTTCCCGACCGACATTTTTTCGAAGCTTGTTGAAACTCCCAGCCCGTGTTTCGCTGGAAACTAGAATAATCATGTGTTTGATATGATCTGCCACTGATACTCTTTTGTATTTATTAGGAACATATAGGAAAGAGGGGGGCGAGGGGCCATGACCCCCTCACTTTTTGGATTTTTTTCCCTACAATATTTTATTTTGCTTGGTGAGAAGAGCTTTTGATGGCGAAACGTTGGACAGGACGAGAAGAGCCCAAATCTGCAAAGAAATCTTCCATAGTTCAGTTTTAGTTTCTAGAGTTTTTCTCAAGACGAAATCAAAGTTTCACTGCTTCCTCCCCCCCCCCCCCCCCCCCCCACACACACACTTTTCGTGGCGTTCCTTCATCCCTGATCAGGAATCAACATTTGGCAATACCCCCCCCCCCCAAACATATTGAGAGGCATTATTTTCGAATAAAAAAAAAGTGCACGACCGTGACTGAAGAGCCATTTCCTAATTAAAATGTACCCTCAAAATGTGGTAGAAATTATCCACCTTGTTACGAGCGAGCGCTTCGAGCTCGCTCGTCCTTCCGTGGTATATGGGAAAAATCTGAATATGAGCGGCCCGGCCCGGTCCGACCCGACCCGACCCGTGGCGACGCTTTGAGTCTCATATATCTGCAACCACACGTCCGATTGACAAGCGGACTTCTTTGCTGAACAGCCCCATCCAACCTACCCTGTTTGAGACCGGTGCTGACTCATGTGGGCGACTACCACTGCGCGTGACGCGTCGCGCATGCCGCGTGAGGGGTGTTGAAAAGTGTTTTCCTGCAAAAACTCTACAACGGCTGAGCCGATTGTGTTCAAATTTGGTGTGTGGTTAGGGACCCCTCAGCCACCACTTTCCCACAAGTCAGAGGTGGGATGCCTCTGCACGAGCGCACGTGCACACCCCTATTCTATATATCAGGAACGGCTGAGCCGATTGTGTTTGAATTTGGTGTTTGGTTAGGGTCCCCTCAGCCGCCGCATTCCCACAAGTCAGGGATAGGATGCCTCAGCACGTGCGCACGTGCACACCCCTATTCAGTATCTCAGGAACGGCTGAGCCGATTGTGTTCAAATTTGGTGTGCGGTTAGGGACCTCTCACCCGCCACTTTCCCACAAGTTATGAGTTGAGTGTCTCGCACGTGCGCAAGTGCGCACCCTTTGTGTATCTCAGAAACTACTTGCCCGATGGAGTTGAAATTCACCATACATTTCCTTCGCGCTCGCTCGTTCATCGCCAACTACGGTGCCTTACTGGTGGCATAATACATTTGGTGAGTTCGTAACTATCCCTATGCACGAAAAGACATAATGTGGAGTGTTGTTTTAATTACGTTATAATCTGGTCTTTATCCACAAGAGTTCCGAGTCGTTCGGACTCGAAGCCTTTGATTTGTATTTTGCATATCTTCGTCAGCGATCGTTCGTAAGAATTACGTTAAAAACGACGAAGATATGTAAAATACATATCGAAAGCTCCGAGTCCGAACGACTTAACTCTTATGGAGAAAGTCCAGATTATAACGTAATTATACCTATGCAAATATTAAAGGGAGATAATCACCTTTTTCCACAAAAATGGAGTTAGCACTTGAAATCGATAGACGAGGCCAAAATATGATGTAAATTCATCACATTTTGCATATAAACATTCTTACTTGAAAGATATTGGCAGTTCCCTTCTGATAAGCGATCCACGTTTATATCGGCCGGTACTCAGCAAGTGCTCGATAACGAATTCAGTAAACCAGTAAAACACTTTTTTGGGCGATGACCGAGCGGGCGCGTACTGGTAAAGTTAAAATAGGCTTGAAATATGAAACGGTACGTGAGCTCACGTGGTAGTAACACATAGTCTTTTAGTCCTTTCAGTCCCCCATAAAAATTGTCAGGAATTGCCAGGAAAAATTGCCAGGAAAATTGCATGCCAACATAAAAATTAAGTTTGATTAAATTGTACATGCTCTCCTTTCTCGAATCCGCCAAAAGGGAGTACGTCCCGAGCGCTGCATGCTTCAGCATATACAAAACGAATGCTTAGATAAATAAAGCCATTTTTGATCAAAAATTATTTTGGTTCATTTCGACGCTTGCGGGTGCCACGCGCTGTGGTACCACCTCTATCAGAACGCACCATAATAAAATAAAAATGTATTTAATGGTCCTATCTAATGGTGAAAACCCGATCGCAATCGGAGCAGTGGTTGCATAGTTATTAGTTTCCAAAAATCGTATGTATGGCCGGGTCGGGCCGGGTCGGGCCGGGTCGGGACGTATCAAATGAAAATTTGTCTAGTAACTTGACGAGAAACCTCACGGGCGCTTCGCGCCTGCCCGATAATTAGCCTCCCTACGCATTGTTATTTATCATGAAGGTATGCAATATTTTCCTGCACTCTATCTTTTGCGAATATGTGCCATTTTTTTGTTATGAACAATCAACAATCATTTGAAAACAAGTGATGTGAAACGGGCAGTTTAGCTTGGCACCGGCCGGCCGGTGCCAAGCTAAACTACGGCAACCTATTTAGTGTCGGCGATTTGTTCACAAGTGCCCATTCAACAACGTTGAACAGATTGATGCAAAAGCGCCAGATGTTGCGCTTTCCAATAGTGAAGGGAAAATACCGATCGTTAATTTTCCCAAACTTCTAATTTTGAATTAGGGAATACTTTTATTTAACCCTCGCCCTACGGAAGCTTTTTCATCTTCGCCCTACGGGGGGCCTGATAGGCCCCCTGTTAACTTCCAAACCAAGCAACTTAGAGCAATGTGGTAATAACTAGCATGTTGCCTGTCATAAGAGGAATCTAACAGTATGCGATTTTAGGTTTCAGGTCAACGGATGACCTTCCAGGTCAATTGAATGACCTCGGATTTACCACGTCCAGAACAGCGATTTTGCCCTTCAGTAAACCTCAAAATGAGAAATGGGTAAATGTAAATAAAAAGGCATGTTCCTTGACCAGTTTTGGCTCAGAAATACAGAAAAGGTAATGATTTGTTCGTATCTTGTAAATAAAAGTCAAAAAAGTTATTTTTAAAAATGACGTCATCAGCTTCTTACACTTAGGGAGCCATTACTCGGTCAAAAATGAAGATATTGCTTTGAAATTTTTTGTATGGGTATTGTCCATACTCAGTTCTCTCACATAAATTCCGGTTTTTCTAACATCTTTGAACATTTTGATTTTGTGGGGATTTAAAAAAAACTTTTATTTTATTTTAGGGATCAAAAACCCCAAATTTTGAAAATCCGAGATTTCCATTTTAAAAGCAATTCCATTTTGTATCTTTGGTGAATTGTGTTTGTAATTTGCTCTAAAACTCTGTTCTCTACGATTTTTCAAATATTTCTCGTTTTTACCAACATGACGTCATCAAAATATGATTATCTTCCAAACTGCTAAAGCAATTTCAATTACATTTTTACAGCATACGTATAATCGTTTTAAACTCAGCTACCGAACATTTCAGCAAGAAGCGCCGCATGTGTAAAAAGTTATTCAAGAAAAACTTCAGGGGGGCTGTCAGGCCCCCTCCCCCCTCCCCGTAGGGCGAGGGTTAATTCTTAAATTTAGATCACATTTTAATACCATAACGGTAGCCAAATAAGTTGTTGCTAACAAAATCAAAAGGTGATTATCTCCCTTTAACAAGTTCTTTTATACATTGAGTTCATTTCGACGTGCCAAAAATTGTGTTATGAATTGCAAATGTTGTGTCACATTTGAAAGGCAAATCAGTTCAAAAGGGAAATATTGACCTTTTGATTTATGTTTATGCATTATCTGATGACACATGTATGTACCTATGTTATCAAATTGATCGCGTCTCTATTTAAAAGGGAAATAACAACTTTTTATATTTCGATCATTACAATTTGGGAAATTTAAATATATGTACTTATATATGGTGACGACTGACGAACGGTATGATCCTTCTCTATATCTGGTGTGACATATCTGGCGCTTTTCTTTCCTTTGAAAGCGCTGTGACAATGTCCCTGAAACAAATCGCCTACACTAAATAGGTTGCCGTTGGGTGCATAAATGAACTTCCGATTTCATTGCCACTTTTTCGATTGCTTGTTGATTGTCTTGGAAAAGTGGTTATTTTTATTGATAAGCTAAAGCATTGTATTATATACACCCAGAGACAACAAAAAAATGCGCAACCCTTATGTTGAAAATAAATAAACCATTATGACAATTTTTTCAAAAATTGAGGGTCGCATCCACAAAACCATAACATGCAATAGCTAGGCCGTCATTGGGTGCACAAGTTAACTGCTAATTTGGATACCTTTGTATTCAATGTTTGTTGATTGTTACGTATAGTCGGGGGGACATCATCCTAATAGACAGAGTGCAACACATATTTTCCATACCATTATCAATATCAATAAGCAATATCGGATTTTGGTGGGGGCCGAAATTCGTTACCAAGTACTTGAGACTGCAGGGCTGCGGACTGCGGAGTCGACATAATTTTAGCAACTCCGACTCCGACTCCGACTCCAGCCTAAAAAAATAGAATCCGACTCCGACTCCGACTCCAACTCCGACTCCGGCCTATATCTGTTATCCAACCTCATGCTAAGCAATATCTGCAATGCTACCTATTTTTTTCCGTTTGTTTTTATTCTTAACATTATGGAGAACAATGATACGCCGCCCGAGCGCGGGCGTGCCTGCCGCGCGTCCAGCCCAGTCGCGCTCGCCTGCAGGTGGCAGAATAAAATGAAGATAAGAACGTGAGACCGGCACCACTGTGTATGTCTCGTCGAGACGCGTCCGACATTGCGCAGCATGACATACCTGGTTCACCACATGACTTTAAATTACCTTGACCTGAGGTCAAATTTTGAATTTTGCTTAGGTAACCTGGTCACCATGGTATGATTCGAATCTCCTTGACGAAACGAGCACGATGATATTGAAATGAGCGCCGTGTGACCGTAAGAATCGGTGCGTTCAAAGCCTCAATCATCATCAGATGAGTAAAAATTATTGTCCTATCTTCATCAGACGCAAATCTACCGCTAGTCGAGTAAACTTTCCACTCGATTCATTTTCCACTCATTTTCTTTCAAAAGGGATGTAAAGTTAATGTTACTAGGCCGACGACTATTCTACCGACCAAAGTAATCGCCAATTGCCAAAAAGTCGACTCCGACTCCGGGCCGGAGTCGGAGTCGGTAAGATTTTAGCGACTCCGACTCCGACTCCGGCCAAAACTGCCGACTCCGGTCTCCGACCGACTCCGACTCCCACTTAGACTCCGACTCCGCAGCCCTGCTTGAGAGTACCGGTCGTTAAAAGCGTGGAACGCTTATCAACTTTAACTTGAAATATCTTTCGGTAGGAATGTGTATATGCAAAATGTGATCAACTTACAATATATTTTGGTCTCGTCTGTCAATTTCAATCAATAACTCCATTTTTGTGGGTGGGAAAAGATCAATATATTTCCCTTTAAGAGACCTGTCGCTTGTCAGATATGCAAGCAGGCATCCAAAGGTTAAGCAATACCTAATTACAGACACAGAAACCTATGTAGGCAGGTATGTAGGCAACTGATAAATTATCAATGTTTCATTACGGAGTTCAAATCTCACGACGAGCCACTGCTTAAATAGACCTTGGTGAATGGATCCGCATGAATAGCAACGGAACGACAACTACTATTGTTACTAGCTTAGACAATAATCAATAAGCATGGTAGGTAACCGCGTCTGATTACTCACCAATATTTCCTTACTGAGCTCAAGGCTCACGACGAGTCACTCATTCGATAGATTGGTCTGGTGAACGAGTCACTCATTCATTACTGAGCTCAAGTCTCACGACAAGTCACTCATTCGATAGATTGGTCTGGTGAACGAGTCACTCATTCATTACTGAGCTCAAGGCTCACGACGAGTCACTCATTCGATAGATTGGTCTGGTGAACGAGTCACTCATTCATTACTGAGCTCAAGTCTCACGACGAGTCACTCATTCGATAGATTGGTCTGGTGAACGAGTCACTCATTCATTACTGAGCTCAAGTCTCACGACGAGTCACTCATTCGATAGATTGGTCTGGTGAACGAGTCACTCATTCATTACTGAGCTCAAGTCTCACGACGAGTCACTCATTCGATAGATTGGTCTGGTGAACGAGTCACTCATTCATTACTGAGCTCAAGTCTCACGACGAGTCACTCATTCGATAGATTGGTCTGGTGAACGGATCCACATGCTAATTAATTCACTTCCGACGAGCACAGAGCTAATGTGCAACGGACGACAGCTATTCTATTTTTCAATTATTTTCCTCTTTTTTCATACGCCTCAACCTATTTTCCACTAGAGCCTGTCACTGGCTGTCCCGTAAAGCGCCAATGAGTTGCGGCGCAGCCTTCTGAACGTGTCTTGTTCTATTCCTCTCAGCAGGTGCCGCCGACTGCTCCGCGCTTCACCGGAGTGTAGTGCGACTCAGTCTAATGTTCCGCGCTTCACCGGTGTGTAGTGCGACTCCGCCCAATGTTCCGCGCTTCACCGGAGTGTAGTGCGACTCAGCCCAATGTTCCGCGCTTCACCGGTGTGTAGTGCGACTCCGCCCACTGTTCCGCGCTTCACCGGTGTGTAGTGCGACTCCGCCCAATGTTCCGCGCTTCACCGGAGTGTAGTGCGACTCAGCCCAATGTTCCGCGCTTCACCGGAGTGTAGTGCGACTCAGTCTAATGTTCCGCGCTTCACCGGAGTGTAGTGCGACTCAGCCCACTGTTCCGCGCTTCACCGGAGTGTAGTGCGACTCAGCCCAATGTTCCGCGCTTCACCGGAGTGTAGTGCGACTCAGTCTAATGTTCCGCGCTTCACCGGTGTGTAGTGCGACTCAGTCTAATGTTCCGCGCTTCACCGGAGTGTAGTGCGACTCAGCCCAATGTTCCGCGCTTCACCGGAGTGTAGTGCGACTCCGCCCAATGTTCCGCGCTTCACCGGAGTGTAGTGCGACTCAGCCCACTGTTCCGCGCTTCACCGGAGTGTAGTGCGACTCAGCCCAATGTTCCGCGCTTCACCGGAGTGTAGTGCGACTCCGCCCAATGTTCCGCGCTTCACCGGAATGTAGTGCGACTCAGCCCACTGTTCCGCGCTTCACCGGTGTGTAGTGCGACTCCGCCCAATGTTCCGCGCTTCACCGGAGTGTAGTGCGACTCCGCCCAATGTTCCGCGCTTCACCGGAGTGTAGTGCGACTCAGTCTAATGTTCCGCGCTTCACCGGTGTGTAGTGCGACTCAGCCCAATGTTCCGCGCTTCACCGGAGTGTAGTGCGACTCAGCCCAATGTTCCGCGCTTCACCGGAGTGTAGTGCGACTCAGTCTAATGTTCCGCGCTTCACCGGTGTGTAGTGCGACTCAGTCTAATGTTCCGCGCTTCACCGGAGTGTAGTGCGACTCCGCCCAATGTTCCGCGCTTCACCGGAGTGTAGTGCGACTCAGCCCACTGTTCCGCGCTTCACCGGTGTGTAGTGCGACTCCGCCCAATGTTCCGCGCTTCACCGGAGTGTAGTGCGACTCCGCCCAATGTTCCGCGCTTCACCGGAGTGTAGTGCGACTCAGTCTAATGTTCCGCGCTTCACCGGTGTGTAGTGCGACTCAGCCCAATGTTCCGCGCTTCACCGGAGTGTAGTGCGACTCAGCCCAATGTTCCGCGCTTCACCGGAGTGTAGTGCGACTCAGTCTAATGTTCCGCGCTTCACCGGAGTGTAGTGCGACTCAGCCCACTGTTCCGCGCTTCACCGGAGTGTAGTGCGACTCAGTCTAATGTTCCGCGCTTCACCGGAGTGTAGTGCGACTCAGCCCACTGTTCCGCGCTTCACCGGAGTGTAGTGCGACTCAGTCTAATGTTCCGCGCTTCACCGGAGTGTAGTGCGACTCAGCCCACTGTTCCGCGCTTCACCGGAGTGTAGTGCGACTCCGCCCAATGTTCCGCGCTTCACCGGAGTGTAGTGCGACTCAGCCCAATGTTCCGCGCTTCACCGGAGTGTAGTGCGACTCCGCCCAATGTTCCGCGCTTCACCGGAGTGTAGTGCGACTCAGCCCACTGTTCCGCGCTTCACCGGAGTGTAGTGCGACTCAGCCCAATGTTCCGCGCTTCACCGGAGTGTAGTGCGACTCCGCCCAATGTTCCGCGCTTCACCGGAGTGTAGTGCGACTCAGCCCACTGTTCCGCGCTTCACCGGTGTGTAGTGCGACTCCGCCCAATGTTCCGCGCTTCACCGGAGTGTAGTGCGACTCCGCCCAATGTTCCGCGCTTCACCGGAGTGTAGTGCGACTCAGTCTAATGTTCCGCGCTTCACCGGTGTGTAGTGCGACTCAGCCCAATGTTCCGCGCTTCACCGGAGTGTAGTGCGACTCCGCCCAATGTTCCGCGCTTCACCGGAGTGTAGTGCGACTCAGCCCAATGTTCCGCGCTTCACCGGAGTGTAGTGCGACTCAGTCTAATGTTCCGCGCTTCACCGGTGTGTAGTGCGACTCAGCCCAATGTTCCGCGCTTCACCGGAGTGTAGTGCGACTCCGCCCAATGTTCCGCGCTTCACCGGAGTGTAGTGCGACTCAGCCCACTGTTCCGCGCTTCACCGGTGTGTAGTGCGACTCCGCCCAATGTTCCGCGCTTCACCGGAGTGTAGTGCGACTCCGCCCAATGTTCCGCGCTTCACCGGTGTGTAGTGCGACTCCGCCCAATGTTCCGCGCTTCACCGGTGTGTAGTGCGACTCAGCCCACTGTTCCGCGCTTCACCGGAGTGTAGTGCGACTCCGCCCAATGTTCCGCGCTTCACCGGTGTGTAGTGCGACTCCGCCGACTGCTCCGCGCTTCAACGGAGTGTAGTGCGACTCAGCCCAATGTCCCGCGCTTCACCGGAGTGTAGTGCGACTCAGCCCACTGTTCCGCGCTTCACCGGTGTGTAGTGCGACTCCGCCCACTGTTCCGCGCTTCACCGGAGTGTAGTGCGACTCAGTCTAATGTTCCGCGCTTCACCGGAGTGTAGTGCGACTCAGCCCACTGTTCCGCGCTTCACCGGAGTGTAGTGCGACTCAGTCTAATGTTCCGCGCTTCACCGGAGTGTAGTGCGACTCAGCCCACTGTTTCGCGCTTCACCGGTGTGTAGTGCGACTCAGTCTAATGTTCCGCGCTTCACCGGAGTGTAGTGCGACTCCGCCCAATGTTCCGCGCTTCACCGGAGTGTAGTGCGACTCCGCCCAATGTTCCGCGCTTCACCGGAGTGTAGTGCGACTCCGCCCAATGTTCCGCGCTTCACCGGAGTGTAGTGCGACTCAGCCCACTGTTCCGCGCTTCACCGGTGTGTAGTGCGACTCCGCCCAATGTTCCGCGCTTCACCGGTGTGTAGTGCGACCCCGCCCACTGTTCCGCGCTTCACCGGAGTGTAGTGCGACTCAGCCCACTGTTCCGCACTTCACCGGAGTGTAGTGCGACTCCGCCCACTGTTCCGCGCTTCACCGGAGTGTAGTGCGACTCAGCCCACTGTTCCGCGCTTCACCGGTGTGTAGTGCGACTCCGCCCAATGTTCCGCGCTTCACCGGAGTGTAGTGCGACTCCGCCCAATGTTCCGCGCTTCACCGGAGTGTAGTGCGACTCAGTCTAATGTTCCGCGCTTCACCGGAGTGTAGTGCGACTCCGCCCAATGTTCCGCGCTTCACCGGAGTGTAGTGCGACTCAGTCTAATGTTCCGCGCTTCACCGGAGTGTAGTGCGACTCAGCCCACTGTTCCGCGCTTCACCGGTGTGTAGTGCGACTCAGCCCACTGTTCCGCGCTTCACCGGTGTGTAGTGCGACTCAGCCCAATGTTCCGCGCTTCACCGGAGTGTAGTGCGACTCAGCCCAATGTCTCGCGCTTCACCGGTGTGTAGTGCGACTCAGCCCAATGTTACGCGCTTCACCGGAGTGTAGTGCGACTCAGCCCAATGTTCCGCGCTTCACCGGAGTGTAGTGCGACTCAGCCCAATGTTCCGCGCTTCACCGGAGTGTAGTGCGACTCAGTCTAATGTTCCGCGCTTCACCGGTGTGTAGTGCGACTCCGCCCAATGTTCCGCGCTTCACCGGAGTGTAGTGCGACTCAGCCCAATGTTCCGCGCTTCACCGGAGTGTAGTGCGACTCAGCCCAATGTTCCGCGCTTCACCGGAGTGTAGTGCGACTCAGCCCACTGTTCCGCGCTTCACCGGAGTGTAGTGCGACTCAGTCTAATGTTCCGCGCTTCACCGGAGTGTAGTGCGACTCAGCCCAATGTTCCGCGCTTCACCGGAGTGTAGTGCGACTCAGCCCACTGTTCCGCGCTTCACCGGAGTGTAGTGCGACTCAGTCTAATGTTCCGCGCTTCACCGGTGTGTAGTGCGACTCCGCCCAATGTTCCGCGCTTCACCGGAGTGTAGTGCGACTCAGCCCAATGTTCCGCGCTTCACCGGAGTGTAGTGCGACTCAGCCCAATGTTCCGCGCTTCACCGGAGTGTAGTGCGACTCAGCCCACTGTTCCACGCTTCACCGGAGTGTAGTGCGACTCAGTCTAATGTTCCGCGCTTCACCGGAGTGTAGTGCGACTCAGCCCAATGTTCCGCGCTTCACCGGAATGTAGTGCGACTCAGTCTAATGTTCCGCCTTTCACCGGAGTGTAGTGCGACTCAGCCCAATGTTCCGCGCTTCACCGGAGTGTAGTGCGACTCAGTCTAATGTTCCGCGCTTCACCGGTGTGTAGTGCGACTCCGCCCAATGTTCCGCGCTTCACCGGAGTGTAGTGCGACTCAGCCCAATGTTCCGCGCTTCACCGGAGTGTAGTGCGACTCAGCCCAATGTTCCGCGCTTCACCGGAGTGTAGTACGACTCAGTCTAATGTTCCGCGCTTCACCGGAGTGTAGTGCGACTCAGCCCACTGTTCCGCGCTTCACCGGAGTGTAGTGCGACTCAGTCTAATGTTCCGCGCTTCACCGGTGTGTAGTGCGACTCCGCCCAATGTTCTGCGCTTCACCGGAGTGTAGTGCGACTCAGCCCACTGTTCCGCGCTTCACCGGTGTGTAGTGCGACTCCGCCCAATGTTCCGCGCTTCACCGGAGTGTAGTGCGACTCAGCCCACTGTTCCGCGCTTCACCGGAGTGTAGTGCGACTCAGTCTAATGTTCCGCGCTTCACCGGTGTGTAGTGCGACTCAGCCCACTGTTCCGCGCTTCACCGGAGTGTAGTGCGACTCCGCCCAATGTTCCGCGCTTCACCGGAGTGTAGTGCGACTCCGCCCAATGTTCCGCGCTTCACCGGAGTGTAGTGCGACTCCGCCCAATGTTCCGCGCTTCACCGGAGTGTAGTGCGACTCCGCCCAATGTTCCGTGCTTCACCGGAGTGTAGTGGGACTCAGCTCACTGTTCCGCGCTTCACCGGAGTGTAGTGCGACTCCGCCCAATGTTCCGCGCTTCACCGGAGTGTAGTGCGACTCCGCCCAATGTTCCGCGCTTCACCGGAGTGTAGTGCGACTCAGTCTAATGTTCCGCGCTTCACCGGAGTGTAGTGCGACTCAGCCCACTGTTCCGCGCTTCACCGGTGTGTAGTGCGACTCCGCCCAATGTTCCGCGCTTCACTGGAGTGTAGTGCGACTCCGCCCAATGTTCCGCGCTTCACCGGAGTGTAGTGCGACTCAGTCTAATGTTCCGCGCTTCACCGGAGTGTAGTGCGACTCAGCTCAATGTTCCGCGCTTCACCGGAGTGTAGTGCGACTCAGCCCAATGTTCCGCGCTTCACCGGTGTGTAGTGCGACTCCGCCCAATGTTCCGCGCTTCACCGGAGTGTAGTGCGACTCAGTCTAATGTTCCGCGCTTCACCGGAGTGTAGTGCGACTCAGCCCACTGTTCCGCGCTTCACCGGAGTGTAGTGCGACTCAGCCCACTGTTCCGCGCTTCACCGGAGTGTAGTGCGACTCAGCCCAATGTTCCGCGCTTCACCGGAGTGTAGTGCGACTCAGCCCACTGTTCCGCGCTTCACCGGAGTGTAGTGCGACTCAGCCCAATGTTCCGCGCTTCACCGGAGTGTAGTGCGACTCAGTCTAATGTTCCGCGCTTCACCGGAGTGTAGTGCGACTCAGCCCACTGTTCCGCGCTTCACCGGAGTGTAGTGCGACTCAGTCTAATGTTCCGCGCTTCACCGGAGTGTAGTGCGACTCAGTCTAATGTTCCGCGCTTCACCGGAGTGTAGTGCGACTCAGTCTAATGTTCCGCGCTTCACCGGTGTGTAGTGCGACTCAGTCTAATGTTCCGCGCTTCACCGGAGTGTAGTGCGACTCAGTCTAATGTTCCGCGCTTCACCGGAGTGTAGTGCGACTCAGTCTAATGTTCCGCGCTTCACCGGAGTGTAGTGCGACTCAGTCTAATGTTCCGCGCTTCACCGGAGTGTAGTGCGACTCAGTCTAATGTTCCGCGCTTCACCGGAGTGTAGTGCGACTCAGTCTAATGTTCCGCGCTTCACCGGAGTGTAGTGCGACTCAGTCTAATGTTCCGCGCTTCACCGGAGTGTAGTGCGACTCAGCTCAATGTTCCGCGCTTCACCGGAGTGTAGTGCGACTCCGCCCAATGTTCCGCGCTTCACCGGAGTGTAGTGCGACTCCGCCCAATGTTCCACGCTTCACCGGAGTGTAGTGCGACTCAGTCTAATGTTCCGCGCTTCACCGGAGTGTAGTGCGACTCTGCCCACTGTTCCGTGCTTCACCGGAGTGTAGTGCGACTCCGCCCAATGTTCCGCGCTTCACCGGTGTGTAGTGCGACTCCGCCCAATGTTCCGCGCTTCACCGGAGTGTAGTGCGACTCTGCCCACTGTTCCGTGCTTCACCGGAGTGTAGTGCGACTCCGCCCAATGTTCCGCGCTTCACCGGAGTGTAGTGCGACTCCGCCCAATGTTCCGCGCTTCACCGGAGTGTAGTGCGACTCTGCCCACTGTTCCGCGCTTCACCGGAGTGTAGTGCGACTCAGTCTAATGTTCCGCGCTTCACCGGAGTGTAGTGCGACTCAGTCTAATGTTCCGCGCTTCACCGGAGTGTAGTGCGACTCAGCCCAATGTTCCGCGCTTCACCGGAGTGTAGTGCGACTCAGTCTAATGTTCCGCGCTTCACCGGAGTGTAGTGCGACTCCGCCCAATGTTCCGCGCTTCACCGGAGTGTAGTGCGACTCAGCCGAATGTTCCGCGCTTCACCGGAGTGTAGTGCGACTCAGTCTAATGTTCCGCGCTTCACCGGAGTGTAGTGCGACTCAGCCCAATGTTCCGCGCTTCACCGGAGTGTAGTGCGACTCAGTCTAATGTTCCGCGCTTCACCGGAGTGTAGTGCGACTCAGCCCAATGTTCCGCGCTTCACCGGAGTGTAGTGCGACTCAGCCCAATGTTCCGCGCTTCACCGGAATGTAGTGCGACTCAGTCTAATGTTCCGCGCTTCACCGGAGTGTAGTGCGACTCAGTCTAATGTTCCGCGCTTCACCGGAGTGTAGTGCGACTCAGCCCAATGTTCCGCGCTTCACCGGAGTGTAGTGCGACTCAGTCTAATGTTCCGCGCTTCACCGGAGTGTAGTGCGACTCAGCCCAATGTTCCGCGCTTCACCGGAGTGTAGTGCGACTCAGCCCAATGTTCCGCGCTTCACCGGTGTGTAGTGCGACTCCGCCCAATGTTCCGCGCTTCACCGGAGTGTAGTGCGACTCAGTCTAATGTTCCGCGCTTCACCGGAGTGTAGTGCGACTCAGCCCAATGTTCCGCGCTTCACCGGTGTGTAGTGCGACTCCGCCCAATGTTCCGCGCTTCACCGGAGTGTAGTGCGACTCAGCTCCTAACTATGCGTCGTCAATCTCCGGCAGCCGCGACACAGCTGATCTGTGGGCCACAATTCCGCATACTCTGGCAACTTCCAGGGCTTATTGCGTTAGGTACTTTGGCTGACAGGCAATTTGATTGAGGTGACACTTACTTCACTGTTGTATTGGTAATTGATTGCTTTGATTACACAGCACGCTCACTTTTTATGAGTTACCAAATGTGAAAAGAAGGGACTGTATGTACATACCTACTGGTCCGAAGATATTGTGACGAAAAAGACCCGTCACATTGATTAATTTATCATAACGAGATATAGCACAAAAAACACAACCGAAAATACAGATTTTTAACCAACTGCATTAAAGGAAATAGTTCATCTTGGGAATTTTTTTACCGAACACGATTTGATATTTTTTTTAAGGGATTATACGGGTTTTTCCCATAATAATTGAGTTACATAGTAAAACGTACTTATAAAGGTGGTAGAAGTCCCACGGTAGCCACATTTGTCTGGAAATGACCTCTTCTGCACGTAAGGACATTCCAAAGTGCGCGGTGATGCCACCGCGTATTTTCTGCGGGACCGGCTGAGGCAGAGCCAGTCATCTCTTTTATGCTAATAAAAACACATCACTTATGGCATATTTCCGGTAAAATAAGCAATATTTGAAAGAAAATAAACCTGTTTTGTTCCAACGACACCAGCAGTTACCTAGTTTTCCCATAAAATTCTATATTTTTCATGAATTTTCATGCCAAAAATTTAATACGCCACCACCAAATTCTCAACGCTAAAGGCCAGAGAAAATAAAACCACAAAAACACAAAACCTCAACGAACAGTGTGTAGTAATACAAAGTCCCGTCAGTTTTGAATTGCATAATCATTTTGTGATCCAGTGTAGGACTTGCAGATAATTCAAAACTCTAAAATTGATCTTAAGATAAAAGTGGTGGACAGTAGTGCCGATCAAGTACTCGTTATCTGATACTAGTCTCGAAAAACGCCCAAGTTTTAACGCTGATAATTGCTGAAATAATGGACTAAATGAGCATTGAGGTCCCTGTTATATGTCTTAGACGTGTTTAAAGCTCATACAACTGCAAAAAGTGCATTTACTTTCAGGACGGAAACCCGTATAATCCCTTTAATACAATGTCTTTTTATATTGTCAAAAATGGCCTTATATCGCGCCGATTCAGGACAGAAGGCCGTCCATTTTTATTGTTTATCAAAACTATATGCATACTCTCTGAGTCAGAGTCCTGACGTCACGCAAATGTAAACCAGGGTTCAGCCAATCAGATTCGAAAGTAGTCGCGTAAGGCAGGGCCTATTTTAACATGTTAACTGGGGGGCAAATGCCCCCCCCCCCCCAGTGAGCCGTTTTGCCCCCCCCCCCCCCCCCCAGTCAAGAAATGTTGCCCACCCTGATTTCAGTATTTCCATGTCATTTTTCGCTTGATAGGTATTCAATTAAAATAAAATATGTTTACCTGGTGATAGATGTATACAAATCCAATGAAAATGTCATGATATTCCTAAGTTTTAGTATTTCCCAGCCAAAATAAGTATCTTTACATTATTTCCGAAATATCTTGAATTTCAATATCCTTTGAACATCAGCCATTGGCGGCAGAGTGGGGGAGAGGGGGTGCTGCTGGATCAGGAACGTCGCCACACAATTTGGAGTGGGTGGGGGCAACTGCTGAGCCGATTGTGTTCAAATTTGGAGTGTGGTTAGGGATCTCTCAGCCGTCACATTCTCACAAGTCAGGGGTGGGGTGCTTCTGCACGTGCGCACGTGTGCACCACGTATTTGTATCTCAGAAACTACTTCCCTGATCGAGTTGAAATTCACCATACATTTCCTTTGCGTTCGCTCGTTCATCGCCAACTACGGCGCCTTACTGGTTCGGTAAAAACAGTTATGGAAGAAAAATGACGAATAACTTCAGGGTGAATATATTTTACATCGTGGAGGTCACAGGATGCAAATACCATATGGATCTTTGCATTGGCGGATCCAGAACGGGTGGTTGGGGGGGGGGGAAATTCCAAAAAGGGTCACACAATTATGAAAACGCATCGGATTTGGCTTGCTTATGCATTGATAGCTGATTTAACCCGCGCCGTGCCGGGGGGGGGGGGGCGTTTAGACGCCCCCCCCCTCCCACAGGTTTTTCAAGGATAGCGGAAAAACGGCGGCGCGCAGCGCCACCGTTTTTAGCATAGCTGTTCAAACATCAATTGTCCACATTATGTTTAAAAAAATACCTCGGTTCATCTCAGGTCAGGTCACCAGACCAAGTCACGTGACCCCAGCTCCAAAAAAGCTTATGGTCACACCATAGCCACAGTTTTTGGCCGATAGACATCGTACTTACAGGATTTTATAAAGCCCTAGGTACCTACAATTCCTATATCTCGGATGTTTGATATCAGTGACCTAAGGTCGGGTCAATTTCGGGACCTACCCATTATAAGTCAATGGGGAAATATTCAAATGCTTCCTATTCTGAGGATACGCACGATATCAGCCCAATTCCTTCTAGATCATGTTATCATAGGACATTCTTGAAGACCCAGGTGCAATTTTCGTTCAGTGACCCCTACAGGGTCAGCCGAGGTCATCCGAGGTCACCAACACTTTTGTGTCAATAACTCTCGACAAAAAAAGATAGATAAGTGAAACTGCCACCAATGTGTTTGTCTCGTCGAGGCACGTCTCCCAATGTCCAGCATGACCTAATTGGGTCACCACTTGACCTTGACCTGAGGTCAAATATCTAAGTTGACCTAACCTGATCACCATGAATATGATTCGAAGTGCCTTGACGAGACAAACACGATGACGTCAAAATTATTTCCTTATCATATTCAGGTAAAAAGTAATTTGTGAAAACTCTTTTGCTAAAAAATAGTTTTTTTAACATTTGATGAGCCTAAGCTATTGATCTGAGCTGAAATCTGAGGACACTTGGCGATCCGTGTCGATTGAATGTTTCAAGAGATTTCCATTGTTTTGTTTTCCGTTTGTTCCTAGCTAGCATAGTTCCTGTGATATCTGGAGGTTTCTGGAGTGAAGTCCTAAAAATGGAAAATTTGAACTTTGATGACCTCTGGTGACCTCAATATTGACCTGTTAAGAAAATGCCGAAATAGCTTCAAAATGATTTTGGACAAACTTTCGAACGATGTTTTCGGGCTTGGTCCCATAGGTCCCACGTCCCATAGGAGCCGAATTCGAGGGGGAGCGTCGAAACGCCCCCCCCCCCCCTATCATCTCGAAAACCACGCAACGTAACAAGCAAAAAACGGTGTTAGATAGGTCGAGACAAGCTCTATGGAAAGTATATCGGTATTTGTTTAGGTCAGGTCAATATTGAGGTCACCAGAGGTGATCAAAGGTCAGATTTTACAGTTTTAGGACTTCGCTCCAGAAATCCCCAGATATCACATGAACTAGCTAGGAACAAACAGAAAAGTAATGGAAAGCTCTTGAAAAATTCAATCGACAGGGTGTCCTCAGATTTTAGCTCAGGTCAATAGTTTAGGCTCCAGAGGTCATCAAATGTCATTTTTTTTTGCAAAACTGTTTTTCACAAATAACTTTTTACCTAATAAAGATAAAGCATTACGTTTGACGCCATCATGTTTGTCTCGTCAAGGCGCTTTGAATCATGTTAATGTTGACTAGGTTAGGTCAACTGAGAAATTTGATCACAGGTCAAGGTCAAGTGGTGACCCAATTAGATCATGTTGCATATTGGGGGACGTGTCTCGGCGAGACAAACACATTGGTACCGTTTTCACTTCTCTATCGTCATTATGTCGATAGTTATTGACAAAACAGTGTTGGTGGTCACGAAATTTACCTGACCTTAGGTCACCGATATACAAACAAAAAATCCGAGATAAACAAATTGTAGGTATCTATCATCCTATCAAACCCTACAAGATTGCAACCGATCGGCCTAAAACTGTGGCTGCGGTACTACCGCAAACGTTTTGGAGGTGGGGTCGTCACCTGACCAGGTCTGGTGACCTGACCTGAGATGATCCGAGATCAAGAATTTGACATAATGCGGGTAGTTCATTTCCGAACCGCTATGCACAAAACGGCGGCGTGCAGCGCCGCCATTTTGGCGCTATTTGCGAAAAACCGGATGGGTGGGTGGATTTCGCCCCTCCCTCCCCATCCAGGACGCGTGTTTAAGCTAACTTTCCTTAGTAAAAGTTGCTGAGATTTTCTTCTATATCAGGACATGTGTCAATCTTGCGCCGATTTCAGGCGGTTGGGGGGGGGGGGGGGCAATTGCCCATTTTGCCCAACCCTAGATCCGCCACTGGATCTTTGTATTTTGCAAAAAATGCGGGACTCTGGGGCAAATTGGGCAAATTTGGCCATTGCCTGTGGATTTATATGCATTTCAATGTTTCCCAAATTACTTATAATTGGGAAGTCACAAAATAGACTTCACCTTAGGTCACCGATATAAAAATAATCCGAAATAGCAGAATTGTAGGTGTTTTTAACCTGCTTAAATCCTGTGAGTATTCAACTGATCGGTCAAACAATGTGCTACGGCGATACGATCTCACATTTTTTGGATTTTTGGATATATATATATATATATATATATATATATACATATATATATATATATATATATATATATATATATATATATATATATATATATATATATATATATATATATATATGTATATATATATATATATATATATATATATATATATATATATATATATATATATATATATATATATATATATATATATATATATATATATATATATATATATATAATATATATATATATATATATATATATATATATATATATATATATATATATAGATAGATAGATAGATAGACAGACAGACAGACAGACAGACAGACAGACAGACAGACAGACAGACAGACAGACAGACAGACAGACAGACAGACAGACAGACAGACAGACAGACAGACAGACAGACAGACAGACAGACAGACAGACAGACAGACAGACAGACAGACAGACAGACAGACAGACAGA
>JAXIVJ010001001.1:0-37500 GCA_036785665.1 Chirona hameri
GCGCAGACTTGTGCTTGATTCCATTTAACCCTAATCCCTGCGGGGTGGCAGATTCTGCGCCCTCCCCCCCCCCCCCCCACGGTAGCTGTTCACTTGCCGCTTCTAAACCGTTAGGGCTAGCGTCCGGAAACTTTGTGACTTTTCCCAAAATTGAATGGCGCAAGTTGTCAAAAATTTGAAAAAATGGGTCCAGCAGAGGCGGTTCCAACCTGATACTTTTTTATCTTGGCATTTTAAGAAGGCAAAGTTTGTTGTTTTGCGTAAACAACTGTACTATGTGTGCATTTGTTCACTGTTCAATGACTGCCACAGTGCCTGGCACCCGTCTGCGGCCTCGCGCCGCCAATTAGGTGCCGCTGCTCTCGTAACTGATAGCGTACCCTTCCAAGCTTAACCACCACTTTAATAATTGATAGTGTGCCCCAGGACACTATACACTGGGTACTCCAAAGTTTTGTTTTGTATAGTATATACTATAAATATACTATAAAGACTAAAAAACATACCAAAAAATGAAGGTCACTACCAGACTTGGAATAATATACCAGATGTGGATGCAGGATATCCGCGGCGAGTATGTCGTTCTTGTTCCGATCAACAATTATACATATTTTTGGGGCCTTTGTTGCCGTGCAAGGCTGTCTCCCGTGGTATTCGCATGGATTATATGTATCTCATCCATGGTATTCGTCAAGGCCCTATATCAATATACTATTCGTCACCGACGACGGTATTGGTCTGCGGTTTCTGGTCTGGTTTCGGCAGAACTTTTTCGTGCAGACTGCAGGTTTCGTTAGTCAGTTTTTTCGTTTTTGTTCGTGGACGGACTGTAGGTTTCGTCGGTTTTGTTTCTTGTGCACGGACTGTAGGCTGGTGTTTAAGTGCCGAAATAGCTCAGTTGGGAGAGCGTTAGACTGAAGATCTAAATGTCCCTGGTTGGATCCCTGGTTTCGGCAGTACCTTTTTCGTGCACGGACTGTAGGTTTCGTCGGTTTTGTTTATTGTGCATGGACTGTAGGCTGGTGCTTAAGTGCCGAAATAGCTCAGTTAGGAGAGCGTTAGACTGAAGATCTAAATGTCCCTGGTTCGATTCCTGGTTTCGGCAGTACCTTTTTCGTGCACAGACTGAAGGTTTCGGCAGTTTTTCCCGTGCACGGATTTTAGGCTGGTCACTGGTGTGTGAGTGCCGAAATAGCTCAGTTGGAAGAGCGTTAGACTGAAGATATAAATGTCCCAGGCAGGGTTGTGCTCGACTCAGAGTCGGTGAGTCAAATTTGACTCGCCTCTGACTCAAATCAACTTGAGTCAGAGTCGAGTCGATTAAGAAAAATAGGGGCTCGTCTTGAGTCAGAGTTGAGTCGTTAAAAAAATATATGGGCTAAACTTGAGTCAGAGTCGAGTCGCTATATACAAATAGGTTTGAGTTGAGTCGGAGTGAAGTCGCATGGATGTCGCTTGAGTCAAAGTTGAGTCGTCTGGATGCTGTTTGAGTCAAAGCTGAGTCGACTCATCCTCTTATGAGTCAGTCACATCTGATGCAAAACAAGAAATTGGGAGCAAATAAATAATAAAGGGGTCCAAACAATGTTTTAGTGTGAGGGTATGAGTTCAGGTGCTTTTCAAACCTACATAAATCAATTTTCTGTCTAAAAAATCACTTAAAAGTACTGTTTTGCTGCCACTTGTTCAGGCTCATCACAGTTCACACTACCTACAGTGTTGTCAGTTATGTACGGAAATGTGACACCTGCCCTACCAGTACCCACTTTTCCAGTACACACCATTACAGTTGAGAGACACAGTAGGGCAATACTTTAACAATGGAGCAAAACTACAATTAAAAGTAGTAAAACTACATCACAAACTCTGCTGACTGCTCCTTATCTTAACCCGCGCGGCGCTGGGGTCTCCATCCGAACGCGCCGCGCTGGGGGGTAAATTTTACCCCCCCCCCCCTCTTATCTCCCGAACCAATAATCGCAGCGAGACGCGCAAGGCGGCGATCGGAAGCTCTCGATGGGAAGATTCTAAGTAATTCTTTTAAAAAAATTAAAAGGTCACATATCAGGTCAGGGTCAGGTCAAAGGTCAAAACCACCTGTTTTCGAGATTATTGGCTGCAGAGACTATCAACAGCAGCGCGCCGAAACTCTGCCAAAACACTTCTAAATATAAGGAGAGGGTAATGCTTGAGTATTAATATCATACTAAGTACAGGTCAAGGTCAAAGTCAGGTCACAAAAGGTCACACTGTGAAAAAGTAATATGAAACCCATGTGACACATGTCTCATGGGTTATTTCAGACGTAGAATCCACAAATAATGGTTATTTTGACATTTGACCTCAAGGTCAGGTCAAGATCAGGCAAAAAGGTCAAATTTTGAAATCCAAAATTTGCAATAACCGACACATGTTTACGGTTCAGTTTTGCCACAGCAATCCAATGGTGCAATTTGTTTTTGTGTACGATGTCTAGAAATGTCAAAATTCGCGATTTTTTTTTAAAATGCGTCCATCACATTGAACACTGATTAGTGTCATTTGGGGGTCAAAAATATAGATATTTGTTTGAAATTTGGAATAGTCACTCATTAGAGATGGTTATCTGACATATCTTCCGGTTTTTTGAAAATTCTTACAATTTTGGATTTTGTAAACTTTGAAAAAAAATAAAAAGATTTTTTGCATTTTGGGGATCAGAAAATCAAAATTGTGCAAATCCGAGATAGCCATCTTGTAGAGAATGTCATTTCCTTCCTTTTGACGTGCTTTTTGCTTCAATACTCGCTGTTCTATCATCGATCAAAGTTTCGTCCATTTTGGACCGAAAATGGTGTTACATGACGTCACTAAAACGCTATTTTCGCAAAAACTTCTCGACCGATTTTCTCCAAAATTTATTTGAAGACGTCAAATCGATGCCAGATAAGGTACTGAAAGTTTCGCGTCGATATCTATTGTAGTTTTGAATCTATAGCGAAAACCCGGGAGGGGGTAAAATTTACCCCCCCCCCCAGCGCCGCGCGGGTTAAAGGGACATTCCCACCTTAACACTAGTTTTGAGTTGAGATAGCTAAATTAGTGGCCATAGAGCGAAACTTAGAGGGGGTAACATTGAAAACAAACACAGTTATCTGGTCTAAGAGAAATTCAATTGTGATTTTAAGATTTGGGCCTTAGTAAGGCACACCCTTATATGGAGTTTTGTACCGATGACGTCAGCTCTCGTTATGGCCTACTTGTTTAGAAAGAAACTTTGATTTTCTATGTTCGCGAATCGCGATGTTTGATTGTTGGTTGATGTGTTACGCCGTGCCATCAACATTTGACTAGTTTTAATCTTTTTAAGTCAATAATTTCCATTTAAGAGCAATCAGGTATGCATCGAATGCGCTATGTTGTGTGTGGCGAATCAAATATTTCTACTACGGTGTACAGGTTAGCATGGGTGGAGCTTCCCAGTAAACGTTGGTGGGGCAAAATGGTGCAAAATATATTGGCCGGATGTTTTACATTATTGAGGTGAAAAATTGCCATATTAATGCCAGGAAACCTTCAAATCTGACAAAAGTTGGTGGGGCATAACAAAAAGTTGGTGGGGCAGTGGCCACACCATGTGAATAGGAAACTCCATCCGTGCAGGTGAGTCGTCATGCTATTTCATTTGCCAACAGCCAACGGCCCAACAGATTCCTATTTTCCTATCAACGTATTCACAAATTATGCTGTGATTATCGTTTCAAATATCACAAGAGCATAAGCCAGACAAAAGGTAATTTGTTTAGCATTAGGATAAATCATTTGGGTAATCAGACGCCTATGACGGATACCTTTGCACAACATTGAGTGGGAAAATGTGCCATATGCCATTATTTTAAGATTGAAAAGAAGGGTTTGACACATTAAAAAAATAAAAGGAGGAAATTGTACTTTTCTGTTACCCTGAGGAGGATTTCAAAACACATTTCACCAAATAAAAGTTGCTTATATTGTATATAAAATGCTGAAACATGCCAATTTTCTGCATTTTTTTTCTTCACATTTGGCAGGGCTATGCCCACTGGTATTCCACTGCAACTGTATCCGCCAGTGGTGTTCTATCAATATGTTTGCTAGTGATGATGTTCATTGTTCAGTGAGCAAAATTATAAATGATGGAAATGTAAGGTTCTTTGACCAAAAATGATACAGGTAGGTAATCTTCGACTAAGGCAGGTACCTGTCAGTGTGCCGTGTGATTCACAGTATGGCAGCATATGGTAACATCATAAAAGCAGCTGCATTGTGCACCACGGCAAAATTTCCATATTTCTGCTGCCGTTAAACCTAACCAGGGTGTGTCAGGAAACAATTATAATAACATAATAAAACCTGACCTAACCTTTACAGCAATTACGGTTGCAGGGACCAACATTTGAACAATCCGCTCACTGCGCTGCAGTCCTACTGGGATCTGTTGCCCCCAGACCATCTTGTAGACAAAACCTAACCCTACAGCGATAATAAGTTGTCCGATGTATTAATGCAACCTAACCTAACCAAACCTATTTATAATAATAAAGGCTTCATCAGAAGACATGGAAATGCTGCCCTGGTGCACAATGCCTCTGTTTTTCTGATGTTACCATGTGATGCTGTGATGTCATACATACTGTACATAACATGGTGCACTGACAGAAAGTGTGTTACCCTGTGTCTTACCCCATGTGACATGCCGCTGCATCAGCTGACCCTGTGTGACCTGTCACTGTGTCTGTGTCTGACCCCGTGTGACCTGCCACTGTCTGACCCTGTGTGACCTACCACTGTGTCTGACCCTGTGTGACCTGTCACTGTGTCTGACCCTGTGTGACCTGTCACTGTGTCTGACCCTGTGTGACCTACCACTGTGTCTGACCCTGTGTGACCTGCCACTGTCTGACACTGTGTGACCTGCCACTGTCTGACCCTGTGTGACCTACCACTGTGTCTGACCCTGTGTGACCTGCCACTGCGTCTTACCCAGTGTGACCTGCTGCTGTGTCTGGCCAGTGTGACCTGCCGCTGTGTCTGACCCGTGCGACCTGCTGCTGTGTCTGACCCATGTGACGTGCCGCTGTGTCTGACCTGTGTGACCTGCTGTGCCTGACCCGTGTGACCTGTTGCTGTGTCTGACCCGTGTGACCTGCTGCTGTGTCTGAACCCTGTGACCTGCTGCTGTGTCTGACCCTGGTTGTTGTATGCGGGTTGTTGTACTGTATGTTGGTGTGGTCGTGCCATGACCCGAGCCCCCCCCCCCCCCATGAGCTGACCGCCCATCTACCCACAGGCAGTGAAGAAGCGTCTGCCCCAATCCGAGTCGGAGCCGAGCTCAGCGGCCAAGCGTCCCTCGGAGGAGGCAGGCAGAGCTGGCCAGCTGACCGAGCGCAACAAGGTGGCCGCCCGCTTCCGGCCGGCCTATTTCCCTTCCCTTCACCTGCGTTTTTGCCTGAAGCAGATCGTTCTCATTTAAATAATCTGGATGGCTGTGTTGTACGGTACCTTCTTTATTTTGCTCGGTAAAGGCTGAATAGGGACACTCGTGTGGTTTTGGTAACCAAAGGATGCATTTTGTCGCATTATTCGTGAAGGAAGCACATTTCGGTTTGATAATAGTTGATCAGGTTGTTGCATCTGGCTAGTCAAGGGTGGGCACAATGTCGTGTATGATACTGTTAACTGTTTCCTGCACTGCGATACGAAAATAAATGTAGAAAGCATTACACTGTCTGCGAAATAAAATCATCAAGAATAGAAATCGAAATATCAAACGGAAGATTTCGTGATCAGTGTCCTAAGTATGCTGTATGGTCTGTACTCTGTACACAAATTTCCAGCGAAATCGAGATACACGGCGGACCTTCGTATGTATGACCGTCCGTATTTCGTAAGATACGAAAATCCAAGACCAAAAACATTGGATTCGTGATCAGCGCATCGGATATGGTTTGTGGACCAATTTTCAGCGAAATCGAGATACCCGGCGGACCTACGTATGCATAGGCGTAGGAACAGGGGGGGGGGGCAGCCCCCCCCCCCCCCAAACATTTTGGATTTTACCATTACGCCTATGGGCGTTGCATGCAAAGAATCGACTTCAGAATGCCTCCGGAGCCCCCCCCCCCCCTCCCTCCCAACTTGAACATAGTTCCTACGTCCCTGTTCGTATGTATGTATGACCGTCCGCATTTCGTAAGGTACGAAACAATCCCAGATCAAAAACATTGGATTCGTGATCAGCGTATCGGATATGGTCAGTGTATCAATTTTCAGCAAAATCGAGATGCCTCAAATATCAAACTACATTTCGAATAAATCTGCTCTTAGTTTGACGGTGGTGTACGAAGACGCATACGTTTCAATGGTTGGTTTGTTTTGTATTCAAAGCGCCAGAATTGTCTCGAAAAAATGTGCCATACTTTGGCAGCGTAAAGGATTTCTATATAGCTCTCTAGAGCTCAATATGACGGCATCATACCAAATTTAAACAACCTAATTTTTATCAAGTTAAGTGTCGTTTTCGAGAAAAAACATCACCATCGTTTTCAGCAGCACTTACTTCCTATTTTCGGGTACAACCGGCGTATATTTGACAACTTTCAGAAAGGTGGCAATGTCCCTTTAAGTGAAGCAATACAAAATTGGATATGTACATGGAAATGATAACTGCAGTATATATAACCTAATAGTAACCATATCAACATAACATTCCTGGAATGTTTATACGAACCATGAGGTATGAACCATATGCGCCATTTATGTCTGAAATACAAAATTTGCATCACAAATTCACTTGAGGTCGAGGACAGGTTAATTCAACAATAGATCACAATTCACTTTGTTTGCTAACGCCGATTTTTTCTCTCCTGAAATCCTACAGAGGCCTATTTCACAAAGAAGTTAGTAATTACACATGTTTGCGATTACAAACGCAAGAAAATATTGCAAACCTCACAAAAAGCTATTTCACAAACATTCGCCACCTCTGAATTACCGATTGTAAAGAAAATTGTAAACACAAATGTTAGTACAGCAGAAAGCTTGAAATCAAGAACGTTTGTATTAAAACTTGATGCTAATGACAAATAATTTGATTGTTAACAAATTAATTTAACAAATATTTACATTGTGGTTTATTTTTTTATTCAATATAAAATTAGTTATAGGGAGAATAATCTTTTAATTAACATTTCATCGGAATGCAAACTCTGATCGTAAAAATACATCTTGGTAAGCAGTTAGAGTAAACAGAATTTGACCATTCACCAGGTGTCAAACAATGTCAACTGTCAATGCAGTTTCTGAAATTCAGAACCCCTGACCCACTGGCATAACAACAGAACTACTCTTAAAAGAAAGATCGTTGAATTTCTCGGCCATTTTTTCACCCAACCTAGCCGATTTCTTACTTCGTAAAGGGTGAAGGTTCACTGTACATTGCACAAGACATCGTTGACCGCTGCAATTCTATCGCCATGCGGTTTCTCCGCGCGGAGGCGCCCCTGACAGCGCAATCGGTAAGGTGCATGCACTGTGACTGGACTTCAAAGCTGGAGATCCCTGTTCGAATCTCTCGGAAAAATATATTATTTTGGGCAGCTATACCTATGCATAACTAAACCAATACCCTAACAACCTCGGCAACGTAACAATCTCACCAAGAAAATAACCTGAACAGTCAAACAATGTCAACTGTCAATGCAGTTTCTGAAATTCAGAACCCCTGACCCACTGGAATTACAAGTTTGTAATTGCAAACATTTCCCCACTTCCGTCAACCTTTGAGAAATAGAACGTGTGCAATTGCAAACATTTTTACAAACAATATATTTGTAAAGTAGTTTGTAAATAGTAAATTGAGATTTACTGCCCTGGGGTTTTGTGAAATCCAAACTACAAACATGTGTAAAAATTATTTGTAATTACAAAGAAATTATTTGTAACTACAAACTTTTTTGCTTTGTGAAATAGGCTACAGATGTTAATTCACACTTGTCAGTTCACTCAGTTGCATTTAAAAAACATTTATAAAGGCGTGTATTGTTCCGAGTGCGATTATTTCTTCCGCGCCGCAACAATGACTTGCAAGTTGGAGTATCAAAATCATACCGATTTCATATCGCGCTGATCTTCAAATGTGTTGAGGTCCTTGAAGCTTGAAGAGTGGAGTGAGGACTGTGATTGGTCAATATACTGGTCCACATGCTGACACTAGCTACCAGCAGTTCACAAGTTACTCTGGGGGTGTCACATATGCATTTTCTCTCTCTCAAAATGACTGATTAAACCAGTTAACTTGAAAATTGCATCCGAACTTTTTATTAATTTTGAGTGCGGAGTATCAGAGCGGGTTTTAAAGGGTATTATAAGTTATAACCGTGTTTAATATACACGTGTCAAGAAGGAGATGTGCTACAATATTGATGACGTAATGTTAGAGAGATATAGTAGTGACTGCTGAGTCTGCAGTGCTGCGCAACGCGCCGTCTGGTCGTCTCCGCCTCGAGGCAGGCAGGGGGTGTCATGCCTATCTCCGCAACGTGTCCACCCTGTCCCATGACGTCACAGTCACGGTTTCCACCAATGGGGTGGCCGAATCGGGAGCGTTCGAGACCGGCACGGCCACCATGTTTGTGTACAGGGGCGGGGCTTGACCTTATATGGGCATGGGCCTCCCACTTTTTGCATGCCTCCCTTTGACATCGCCTAGCGGCTCACCCTTGCAATTTAGGATAAAATGCCCGAAGAGCGAGCTGTAGAGGACATTTCAATCTATCATTTAGTGCTCAATTTATTCCGCTGGCACCTAAGGTATTCAACTGGTAGGACGCGAAAGTAGGCCGATTTAACACTATTTGAATAGGGAAAGTGTGACTTCACGTGCCCGTGACGTCACGCCATTCGCTGCCTACCCCGGACGGGTCTACCTAGTATCTAGGGCCTTGCGAGGCAGGTATGTTATGCGCGTGTCGGAAATCGGTTATATCGTATATGTATGTAACTATTTGTGGCAAATTGTTACATAAGGATGTTGGCATTTTTTATTTTGGTATGGAAAACAAAATGATTGTCAAATGGGGAGCCACTTGTTCCGTGGGATTTAATGTATCGAATGGTGTAAAGCAGAGTTGGAGTGACATTTTATCCCTATTCTTGTTTAATGTATATATGGATGAACGGTAATAGTTCAGTAATTTACCTCCCCAGTTAATCAGTTGGAGACACAGTAGGGAAATACTATAAAAATAGAGTGCTCTAATCTGATATTTTAATGCATCAGATTAGATTTTAGAATGCATCAGATATTATATTTTAATCAGTCGCGAAAATGAGGTCTTTTTTAAACGGCTATTGTGTAGCACTGTGACCACTTGACGACCCATAGAGGGCATGTATGTTGAGAAAAAACCTCAAACTTTGTTTAAAGATAGGTCACATTAAATTTATGAATATGTCACGCAGGAAACAGTCAAGATCCTTACTCTATGTTTGGATTACCTGCTGTTGTCTGGTGCTGAAATGCTCAATAAATAGAGCTGAATGCTGATAATCCAAAATTAGAGCACTGGCTAGTATGTGTACTCAATAATTAGAGCGGATTGGACCAAGCACGCCATAATGTTCCCATCACGTTTCAGAAGTTTACAATTCCGAACAGATTTTCAATATGCATCTGACATTTTTTCAGACTTGAGCAGGAAAAAAACATGATTGTTGGATAATTGTTGTATCCTATATGGCTTCCTTGTTTCCTGACATTTTGTTACAATTTATTGCAAGTGGTTTTTGTAAAAAGTGTTCATAAAGGCGCTCTAATTTTAGATCATTTACATGCATGTCTATGGCAGGCTCTGATGTCACCGGCCCTATTTTTGGAGCGCTCCATTTTTAAAGTATTTCCCTACTGTGTCTCAACTGTAATGGTGTTCTTAATAGAAGAAGAGTATTATTACGACAGGCAGAAACATGGGTACTGTTAGGGCAGGTGTCACACTTCCGTATACAACTGACAACACTGTAGGTAGTGTGAACTGTGATGAGCCTGAACAAGTGGCTGTGGCAGGCGGTGCAGCCGGCGTGATGACATCATTGGGAGGATATAGGGGAGACCCTACTTAATGGCGTAAGCCTGTTTACTACTCGGTCAGACTTCATGGCTTAGGTCTGTGCACACTCAATCGGACTTAATGGCGTAGGCGTCTTTACTACTCGATCAGGCTTAATGGTGGGGTTAGTTTAGTTTAGGTACCATAACCTAAACTTAAATGGCAGACTTAATAGCGGGTTAGGTTAGGTAGGTACCATAACATAAACTAACATAACCTCGGCATTAAGTCTGATCGAGTAGTAAACAGGCCTGCAAAATTAAGTCTGATCGAGTAGTAAACAGGCCTGCAAAATTAAGTCTGATTGATTAGTAAACAGGCCTATGCTATTAAGTATACCCTCCCAATGACGTCATCTATCCGGCTGCACCGCCCGCTACTTGTTCAGGCTTGTCACACTACCTACAGTGTTGTGTACGGAAGTGTGACGCCTGCCCTACCAATACCGAAAAGTGTACCAGTAATACTAAAGCTATACGATCACCAAAAACTATACATAATCGAACCTGACCTAACCTTACAGCAATTATGGTTGCAGAGACCCACGTTTAGAACGCTCTGCTTACATTCGCTCGCTGCGCTGCATAACCTAACAGGGTCAGGCTCCAGACCCTCCCCGGGGGAGGGTCTGGGAGGGTTCAGTTATATGGTTGGCAAAGTTGCTGTTTGCTGGTATGCATTTTGTACTCTTTTATGCTCTTTTGAAATTATGCTCTTTATTTATGCTTTTATGCTTTATGCTCTTTTAACTGTAAGTAGCTATTCATGAAATACATGAATACAGCACACCGGTTAGTGTTTTACAACCTGCTAGCCTGCTATCAGTATTGACTATTGAGCTTGTTGATTGGTTCGGAAACTCAATTTTAATTAACACCTGTTTTACTTTTCCCAGCTCAAGAACCAACTTCAAATACATTTTCCTCACTTATTTCATATTTGCATCCTATTATAAAGGATTATTAAAAATATTTATATAGCAATTAACAATAGTGGTAAAGTACAGATATATACATGTGCTGGTGCAAAATAATAATAATAATTATTATTATTATTGCTATTAGGAACATATATATTGGAATATATATTTCAATGCAACTGGATGCAGTATATATTTATGATAATGCAACATTCATTCATGTGCCTTGATCCAGTGTAAATCCAAATAAAAGTTTACATATCTAATATAATATTCCAAAGAGTTTTTGCGAGTAAAATACATTTGAATCAAAGTCGTTAAGTCACGAGTCAACAAATGAGTTGATTCAAGAAAATTTCACTTGAGTCAGAGTTGAGTCAGGGTAAAATCAAATTAGTCAAAGTTGAGTCGACTCAAAAAATTGTCCCCCCGCTTGAGTCAGAGTTGAGTCAGGGGTAAAAGCAAATGAGTCGACTCAAAATAAAAAATTGCCCACTTGAGTCAGAGTTGAGTCAGGGGTAAAAGCAAATGAGTCAACGCTGAGTCGACTCAAAATACAATATTGCCCGCTTGAGTCAGAGTTGAGTCAGAGTCCCTTCGACAATGAGTCAGAGTCGAGTCAGTCTAACAAATCTGAGTCGAGCACAACCCTGGTCCCAGGTTTCGGCAGTACTTTTTTCGTGCACAGACTGTTGTGGTTTCGGCAGTTTTGTTTCCCGTGCACGGACTGTAGGCCCGCGATAAGTGCCGAAATAGCTCAGTTGGGAGAGCGTTAGACTGAAGATCTAAATGTCCCTAGTTCGATCCCTGGTTTCGGCAGTACCTTTTTCGTGCACAGACTGTAGGTTTCGGCAGTTTTTCCCGTGCACGGACTTAAGGCTGGTCACTGGTGTGTGAGTGCCGAAATAGCTCAGTTGGGAGAGCGTTAGACTGAAGATCTAAATGTCCCAGGTTTCAGCAGTACTTTTTTCGTGCACGGACTGTTGTGGTTTCGGCAGTTTTGTTTCCCGTGCACGGACTGTAGGCCCGCGATAAGTGCCGAAATAGCTCAGTTGGAAGGGCGTTAGACTGAAGATCTAAATGTCCCTGGTTCGATCCCTGGTTTTGGCAGTACTTTCTTTCGTGCACGGACTGTAGGTTTCGACAGTTTTTTCCTTATAATGGGGAGGTCACGAAATTGACCCGACCTAAGGTCACGGATATAAACAAATCCGAGATATATGAATTGTAGATACGGGACGTGTGGTGCGCAGACTTGTGCTTGATTTCATTTAACCCTATTCCCTGCGGGGTGGCAGATTCTGCCCCCCCCCCCCCCCCCCGGTAGTTTTTCACTTGCCGCTTCTAAACCGTTAGGCCTAGCGTCCTGAAACTTTGTGACTTTTCCCAAAATTGAATGGCGCGTGTTGTGAAAAATTTGAAAAAATGGGTCCAGCAGAGGCGGTTCCAACCCGAGACTTTATCTTGGCATTTTAAGAAGGCAAAGTTTGTTGTTTTGCGTAAACAACTGTACTATGTATGTAGTTATTCACTGTACAATGACTGCCACAGTGCCTGGCACCCGTCTGCGGCCTCGCGCCGCCAATTAGGTGCCACTGCTCTCGTAACTGATAGCGTACCCTTACAAGCTTAACCACCACTTTGATAATTGATAGTGTACCCCAGGGCACTATACACTGGGTACTCCCAAGTTTTGTTTTGTATAGTATATACTATAAATATACTATAAAGCCTAAAAAACATACCAAAAAATGAAGGTCCCTACCAGACTTGGAATAATATACCAGATATGGATGCAGGATATCCGCGGCGAGCATTGCGTTCTTGTTCCGATCAAAAATTATACATATTTTTGCGGCCTTTGTTCCCGTGCAAGGCTGTCTCCCGTGGTATTCGCATGGATTATATGTATCTCATCCATGGTATTCGTCAAGGCCCTATATCAATATACTATTCGTCACCGACGACGGTATTGGTCTGCGGTTTCTGGTCTGGTTTCGGCAGAACTTTTTCGTGCAGACTGCAGGTTTCGTTAGTCAGTTTTTTTCGTTTTTGTTCGTGGACGGACTGTAGGTTTCGTCGGTTTTGTTTCTTGTGCACGGACTGTAGGCTGGTGTTTAAGTGCCGAAATAGCTCAGTTGGGAGAGCGTTAGACTGAAGATCTAAATGTCCCTGGTTCAATCCCTGGTTTCGGCAGTACCTTTTTCGTGCACGGACTGTAGGTTTCGTCGGTTTTGTTTATTGTGCATGGACTGTAGGCTGGTGCTTAAGTGCCGAAATAGCTCAGTTGGGAGAGCGTTAGACTGAAGATCTAAATGTCCCTGGTTCGATCCCTGGTTTCGGCAGTACCTTTTTCGTGCACAGACTGAAGGTTTCGGCAGTTTTTCCCGTGCACGGACTTTAGGCTGGTCACTGGTGTGTGAGTGCCGAAATAGCTCAGTTGGGAGAGCGTTAGACTGAAGATCTAAATGTCCCAGGCAGGGTTGTGCTCGACTCAGAGTCGGTGAGTCAAATTTGACTCGACTCTGACTCAAATCAACTTGAGTCAGAGTCGAGTCGATTAAGAAAAATAGGGGCTCGTCTTGAGTCAGAGTTGAGTCGTTAAAAAAATATATGGGCTAAACTTGAGTCAGAGTCGAGTCGCTATATACAAATAGAGGTTTGAGTTGAGTCGGAGTGAAGTCGCATGGATGTCGCTTGAGTCAAAGTTGAGTCGTCTGGATGCTGTTTGAGTCAAAGCTGAGTCGACTCATCCTCTTATGAGTCAGCCACATCTGATGCAAAACAAGAAATTGGGAGCAAATAAATAATAAAGGGGTCCAAACAATGTTTTAGTGTGAGGGTATGAGTTCAGGTGCTTTTCAAACCTACATAAATCAATTTTCTGTCAAAAAAATCACTTAAAAGTACTGTTTTGCTGCCACTTGTTCAGGCTCATCACAGTTCACACCACCTACAGTGTTGTCAGTTGTGTACGGAAATGTGACACCTGCCCTACCAGTACCCACTTTTCCAGTACACAGCATTACAGTTGAGAGACACAGTAGGGAAATACTTTAACAATGGAGCAAAACTACAATTAAAAGTAGTACAACTACATCACAAACTCTGCTGACTGCTCCTTATCTTAAGTGAAGCAATACAAAATTGGATATGTACATGGAAATGATAACTGCAGTATATATAACCTAATAGTAACCATATCAACATAACATTCCTGGAATGTTTATACGAACCATGAGGTATGAACCATATGCGCCATTTATGTCTGAAATACAAAATTTGCATCACAAATTCACTTGAGGTCGAGGACAGGTTAATTCAACAATAGATCACAATTCACTTTGTTTGCTAACGCCGATTTTTTTCTCCTGAAATCCTACAGATGTTAGTTCACAGTTGTCAGTTCACTCAGTTGCATTTAAAAACATTTATAAAGGCGTGTATTGTTCGAGTGCGATTATTTCTTCCGCGCCGCAACAATGACTTGCAAGTTGGAGTATCAAAATCATACCCATTTCATATCGCGCTGATCTTCAAATGTGTTGAGGTCCTTGAAGCTTGAAGAGTGGAGTGAGGACTGTGATTGGTCAATATACTGGTCCACATGCTGACACTAGCTACCAGCAGTTCACAAGTTACTCTGGGGGTGTCACATATGCATTTTTCTCTCAAAATGACTGATTAAACCAGTTAACTTGAAAATTACATCCGAACTTTTTATTAATTTTGAGTGCGGAGTATCAGAGCGGGTTTTAAAGGGTATTATAAGTTATAACCGTGTTTAATATACACGTGTCAAGAAGGAGATGTGCTACAATATTGATGACGTAATGTTAGAGAGATATTTGGAGAGGTTTAGTAGTGACTGCTGAGTCTGCAGTGCTGCGCAACGCGCCGTCTGGTCGTCTCCGCCTCGAGGCAGGCAGGGGGTGTCATGCCTATCTCCGCAACGTGTCCACCCTGTCCCATGACGTCACGGTCCCATGACGTCACAGTCACGGTTTCCACCAATGGGGTGGCCGAATCGGGAGCGTTCGAGACCGGCACGGCCACCATGTTTGTGTACAGGGGCGGGGCTTGACCTTATATGGGCATGGGCCTCCCACTTTTTGCATGCCTCCCTTTGACATCGCCTAGCGGCTCACCCTTACAATTTAGGATAAAATGGCCGAAGAGCGAGCTGTAAAGGACATTTCAATCTATCATTTAGTGCTCAATTTATCCCGCTGGCACCTAAGGTATTCAACTGGTAGGACGCGAAAGTAGGCCGATTTAACACTATTTGAATAGGGAGCGTGTGACTTCACGTGCCCGTGACGTCACGCCATTCGCTGCCTACCCCGGACGGGTCTACCTAGTATCTAGGACCTTGCGAGGCAGGTATGTTATGCGCGTGTCGGGAATCGGTTATATCGTATATGTATGTAACTATTTGTGGCAAATTGTTACATAAGGATGTTGGCATTTTTTATTTTGGTATGGAAAACAAAATGATTGTCAAATGGGAAGCCACTTGTTCCGTGGGATTTAATGTATCGAATGGTGTAAAGCAGAATTGGAGTGACATTTTATCCCTATTCTTGTTTAATGTATATATGGATGAACGGTAATAGTTCAGTAATTTACCTCCCCAGTTAATCAGTTGGAGACACAGCAGGGAAATACTATAAAAATAGAGTGCTCTAATCTGATATTTTAATGCATCAGATTAGATTTTAGAATGCATCAGATATTATATTTTAATCAGTCGCGAAAATGAGGTCTTTTTTTAAACGGCTATTGTGTAGCACTGTGACCACTTGACGACCCATAGAGGGCATGTATGTTGAAAAAAACCCTCAAACTTTGTTTAAAGATAGGTCACATTAAATTTATGAATATGTCACGCAGGAAACAGTCAAGATCCTTACTCTATGTTTGGATTACCTGCTGTTGTCTGGTGCTGAAATGCTCAATAAATAGAGCTGAATGCTGATAATCCAAAATTAGAGCACTGGCTAGTATGTGTACTCAATAATTAGAGCGGATTGGACCAAGCACGCCATAATGTTCCCATCACGTTTCAGAAGTTTGCAATTCCAAACAGATTTTCAATATGCATCTGGAATTTTTTTTCAGACTTGAGCAGGAAAAAAACATGATTGTTGGATAATTGTTGTATCCTATATGGCTTCCTTGTTTCCTGACATTTTGTTACAATTTATTGCAAGTGGTTTTTGTAAAAAGTGTTCATAAAGGCGCTCTAATTTTAGATCATTTGCATGCATGCCTATGGCAGGCTCTGATGTCACCGGCTCTATTTTTGGAGCGCTCCATTTTTAAAGTATTTCCCTACTGTGTCTCAACTGTAATGGTGTTCTCCTTAATAGAAGAAGAGTATTATTACGACAGTCAGAAAAATGGGTACTGTTAGGGCAGGTGTCACACTTCCGTATACAACTGACAACACTGTAGGTAGTGTGAACTGTGATGAGCCTGAACAAGTGGCTGTGGCAGGCGGTGCAGCCGGCGTGATGACATCATTGGGAGGATATAGGGGAGACCCTACTTAATGGCGTAAGCCTGTTTACTACTCGGTCAGACTTCATGGCTTAGGTCTGTGCACACTCAATCGGACTTAATGGCGTAGGCGTCTTTACTACTCGATCAGGCTTAATGGTGGGGTTAGTTTAGTTTAGGTACCATAACCTAAACTTAAATGGCAGACTTAATAGCGGGTTAGGTTAGCTTAGGTACCATAACATAAACTAACCTAACCTCGGCATTAAGTCTGATCGAGTAGTAAACAGGCCTGCAAAATTAAGTCTGATCGAGTAGTAAACAGGCCTGCAAAATTAAGTCTGATCGAGTAGTAAACAGGCCTATGCTATTAAGTATACCCTCCCAATGACGTCATCTATCCGGCTGCACCGCCCGCTACTTGTTCAGGCTTGTCACACTACCTACAGTGTTGTGTACGGAAGTGTGACGCCTGCCCTACCAATACCGAAAAGTGTACCAGTAATACTAAAGCTATACGATCACCAAAAACTATACATAATCGAACCTGACCTAACCTTACAGCAATTATGGTTGCAGAGACCCACGTTTAGAACGCTCTGCTTACATTCGCTCGCCACGCTGCATAACCTAACAGGGTCAGGCTCCAGACCCTCCCGGGGGAGGGTCTGGGAGGGTTCAGTTATATGGTTGGCAAAGTTGCTGTTTGCTGGTATGCATTTTGTACTCTTTTATGCTCTTTTGAAATTATGCTCTTTATTTATGCTTTTATGCTTTATGCTCTTTTAACTGTAAGTAGCTATTCATGAAATACATGAATACAGCACACCGATTAGTGTTTTACAACCTGCTAGCCTGCTATCAGTATTGACTATTGAGCTTGTTGATTGGTTCGGAAACTCAATTTTAATTAGCACCTGTTTTACTTTTCCCAGCTCAAGAACCAACTTCAAATACATTTTCCTCACTTATTTCATATTTGCATCCTATTATATAGGATTATTAAAAATAATTATATAGCAATTAACAATAGTGGTAAAGTACAGATATATACCTGTGCTGGTGCAAAATAATAATAATAATTATTATTATTATTGCTATTAGGAACATATATATTGGAATATATATTTCAATGCAACTGGATGCAGTATATATTTATGATAATGCAACATTCATTCATGTGCCTTGATCCAGTGTAAATCCAAATAAAAGTTTACATATCTAATATAATATTCCAAAGAGTTTTTGCGAGTAAAATACATTTGAATCAAAGTCGTTAAGTCACGAGTCAAAAAATGAGTTGATTCAAGAAAATTTCACTTGAGTCAGAGTTGAGTCAGGGTAAAATCAAATTAGTCAAAGTTGAGTCGACTCAAAAAATTGTCCCCCCGCTTGAGTCAGAGTTGAGTCAGGGGTAAAAGCAAATGAGTCAACGCTGAGTCGACTCAAAATAAAAAATTGCCCGCTTGAGTCAGAGTTGAGTCAGGGGTAAAAGCAAATGAATCAACGCTGAGTCGACTCAAAATACAATATTGCCCGCTTGAGTCAGAGTTGAGTCAGAGTCCCTTCGACAATGAGTCAGAGTCGAGTCAGTCTAACAAATCTGAGTCGAGCACAACCCTGGTCCCAGGTTTCGGCAGTACTTTTTTCGTGCACGGACTGTTGTGGTTTCGGCAGTTTTGTTTCCCGTGCACGGACTGTAGGTCCGCGATAAGTGCCGAAATAGCTCAGTTGGGAGAGCGTTAGACTGAAGACCTGAATGTCCCTGGTTCGATCCCTGGTTTCGGCAGTACCTTTTTCGTGCACAGACTGTAGGTTTCGGCAGTTTTTCCCGTGCACGGACTTAAGGCTGGTCACTGGTGTGTGAGTGCCGAAATAGCTCAGTTGGGAGAGCGTTAGACTGAAGATCTAAATGTCCCAGGTTTCAGCAGTACTTTTTTCGTGCACGGACTGTTGTGGTTTCGGCAGTTTTGTTTCCCGTGCACGGACTGTAGGCCCGCGATCAGTGCCGAAATAGCTCAGTTGGGAGAGCGTTAGACTGAAGATCTAAATGTCCCTGGTTCGATCCCTGGTTTTGGCAGTACTTTCTTTCGTGCACGGACTGTAGGTTTCGACAGTTTTTTCCTTATAATGGGGAGGTCACGAAATTGACCCGACCTAAGGTCACGGATATAAACAAATCCGAGATATATGAATTGTAGATACGGGACGTGTGGTGCGCAGACTTGTGCTTGATTTCATTTAACCCTATTCCCTGTGGGGTGGCAGATTCTGCCCCCCCCCCCGGTAGTTTTTCACTTGCCGCTTCTAAACCGCTAGGCCTAGCGTCCTGAAACTTTGTGACTTTTCCCAAAATTGAATGGCGCGTGTTGTGAAAAATTTGAAAAAATGGGTCCAGCAGAGGCGGTTCCAACCCGAGACTTTATCTTGGCATTTTAAGAAGGCAAAGTTTGTTGTTTTGCGTAAACAACTGTACTATGTATGTAGTTATTCACTGTACAATGACTGCCACAGTGCCTGGCACCCGTCTGCGGCCTCGCGCCGCCAATTAGGTGCCGCTGCTCTCGTAACTGATAGCGTACCCTTCCAAGCTTAACCACCACTTTGATAATTGATAGTGTACCCCAGGGCACTATACACTGGGTACTCCAAAGTTTTGTTTTGTATAGTATATACTATAAATATACTATAAAGCCTAAAAAACATACCAAAAAATGAAGGTCCCTACCAGACTTGGAATAATATACCAGATATGGATGCAGGATATCCGCGGCGAGCATGGCGTTCTTGTTCCGATCAACAATTATACATATTTTTGCGGCCTTTGTTCCCGTGCAAGGCTGTCTCCCGTGGTATTCGCCTGGATTATATGTATCTCATCCATGGTATTCGTCAAGGCCCTATATCAATATACTATTCGTCACCGACGACGGTATTGGTCTGCGGTTTCTGGTCTGGTTTCGGCAGATCTTTTTCGTGCAGACTGCAGGTTTCGTTAGTCAGTTTTTTTCGTTTTTGTTCGTGGACGGACTGTAGGTTTCGTCGGTTTTGTTTCTTGTGCACGGACTGTAGGCTGGTGCTAAAGTGACGAAATAGCTCAGTTAGGCTGAAGATCTAAATGTCCCTGGTTCGATCCCTGGTTTCGGCAGTACCTTTTTCGTGCACGGACTGTAGGTTTCGTCGGTTTTGTTTATTGTGCATGGACTGTAGGTTGGTGCTTAAGTGCCGAAATAGCTCAGTTGGGAGAGCGTTAGACTGAAGATCTAAATGTCCCTTGTTCGATCCCTGGTTTCGGCAGTACCTTTTTCGTGCACAGACTGTAGGTTTCGGCAGTTTTTCCCGTGCACGGACTTTAGGCTGGTCACTGGTGTGTGAGTGCCGAAATAGCTCAGTTGGGAGAGCGTTAGACTGAAGATCTAAATGTCCCAGGTTTCGGCAGTACTTTTTTCGTGCACGGACTGTTGTGGTTTCGGCAGTTTTGTTTCCCGTGCACGGACTGTAGGCCCGCGATAAGTGCCGAAATAGCTCAGTTGGGAGAGCGTTAGACTGAAGATCTAAATGTCCCTGGTTTCGGCAGTATTTTCTTTCGTGCACGGACTGTAGGTTTCGACAGTTGTTTTCCTTATAATGAGGAGGTCACGAAATTGACCCGACCTAAGGTCACGGATATAAACAAATCCGAGATGTATGAATTGTGGATACGGGACGTGTGGGGCGCAGACATGTGCTTGATTTCATTTAACCCTATTACCTGCGGGGTGGCAGATTCTGCCCCCCCCCTCCCGGTAGTTTTTCACTTGCCGCTTCTAAACCGTTATGCCTAGCGTCCTGAAACTTTGTGACTTTTCCCAAAATTGAATGGCGCGTGTTGCCAAAAATTAAAAAAATAGGTCCAGCAGAGGCGGTCCAGGATCCTGTTTTTGGGAGGGTGTTACGAATGCGGTTTTGCGGCGCATACTTCCTTCGTGGTTTGCAGTGCAATAAGTGCGTCAAAAACAATTCCAATGCAATATGCATCATAGATACTGGGATTGTACATATTTCGGGGCGCACTCAGGATACACAAATGGGAGGCGATACCCACCTTCAAATTAGGTCCAACTTCAAATTAGTAAGATGATAAAAGCGTTACGCGCATGGTGCCCCCATTTTTTTCCCTGGATCCGCCTATGCGCAATATATCAAATTTAACTAATTACAGCATATAATGCCCACATGTGACGTTCATCACGTCCCAAACAATCACGAACAGCACATATTTTTTCCAGAAAATCCCCCCATTTTACATTCCCTGAATACGCCTATGATTTTTTTTTGGATATATTAAAGACCAGTACATTTGCAGCTCAAAAACGTTTGGGGCATGACAATCGGTCGAGCCACATGGCTGCAATGACCTTTCAAAAAACAGCCAAAACTTTCGGATTTTTTTGCCCCCTGGCCCCCATTTAACAAAACAAAAATTTCGGGGTCCAAAAAGAGATCTTGTCATGACGCATCGAATGGCGCTTTCCCCCATCGAAATGGACCGAGCGGTTATTGAGATCTGGTGGGGGGGGGGGGGCAGAATCTGCCCCCCCCCCCCTCCTCGCAAGTTAACGTAATTCTGGCCGCCCGCCGGGAATAGGGTTAAGCGGAATCGATTCCGATTCCATACCAAGCCAAATAGATCTGATTCCGAATCCGATTCCAATAGATATTTTGCTAAAGGAATCGATTCTGATTCCAGGGCTCCTAAAAAGTTTGATTCCGAATACGATTCCACTGATTCTGATGGGAGTCCATTCTGCATACAAATATGCCTGATCATACATACGTATGGTGAAGATGACTCGAAGGGCACGAATAGCCATATTAAATATATTACACAGGCGTATTTAAAATAGTAATTTTGATATATGAAACTTTAAATCATTTCATGAATTTTGTTGACAAACTGAACCATTCTGCAAAATCGCGACAGCTATGTCAAACTATAACGAAAGGAAACAAACAATAGAATATAGACATCCCTATTGGCTATAATTATTATGTATGAAGAATCGAAGATATTGCAAGCTGCTGTTGTGTAATATGATACACAGGGAAATAAATGTCTTGCAAGATTTCAAGATAGGTATTATGGAATGTATGGTACAATAAACATAACATCGCCATAAACGAAGATCAGTGTATGTCTCCAGTTTCCACCTAAATAAACAATTGCTGACCATGTCTATTGACCTTCATTAGGTAATACATTGTGGTTTGCTTTAGTTCTGCATGTTGAAAGAAACTTATTTATCCAAGGAAAACAATTAATAGCCCACGCGATTTTAGCGAAAGTAAAACGGAATCGCTTGCAATGCACATTGATTCCGATTCCACAATTTTCTAAACATTGATTCCACCTGATTCTGATTCTACCCAGATGCGAACGGAATCGAATCCCATTCCAGTTCAAACGAAATCGATTCCGGAATCGGAATCGATTCCACTGCAATCAAGCACAAGTCTGGTGCTGCGAACACCACCCCGGACGCCGTGGAGGCCCGCGTGCGGCTCCATATTCTCCTCATGGCCCCATCACCGCTACAGGCCGTGAACAGCGGACGGGCGGTTCAGCTGGAGACGGATGCCGACTTCCTGAGCACCGTCCAACAGCTGCAGCAGCCCAGCTACCTGAGCAATGCTACCGTGGAGGGTCTGAACGTACAGGTACGTGTGTCAACGGATTAATTTAGCCATTACTAGCCATAATTTAGTCAAATGGTGAGTGATTCAAATGTGTCTGAAACAAATCGTACGCTTTAAATTATAATTGCTGATGTTTTCCATTCCCTTGTGTATTTAAATGACCAAAAACGCTACTTTATTAAAATATCACCTGTGGTCCCCCCCCGCAAAAAAAACTTGGACGCATGCAAACGTCCCCCTCACGTCGCGTTTTAATGATATTAATTGCTTTTGAATTTCAAAGCAATTTTAACAGTTAATTAATTGGTAAATCTACGACACGTGACCGTTTTGCCCCCCTTGTTCCTCCGTCAGCTGTCTCCGTCCCAGGAGACAGTCGTCAGTTGTCAACACCAATAGCGAGTCTGGGCAGTAATCAGGCTGCAGTGGCAGATTATTGCAGGAGCTCGACAGTAAATTGTCACGCCACTTTGACGTCTTTCACAGTAGCTGCCGTCCAAGGAACAGGTCGTATCGTACGGGTATGGGCTTTCACTTTGGGTAGTTTTCTGTATATGCCTACCTTCGGCTTCAACACACCTACCTTCAACACACACACGCACACACACACACACGGGGGGGGGCGTGACATGGCCGCGGTGGCGGAGCTGGTGCGGTGGGGGGGCTGGTGCGGGGGGTGACGGACACGACGACTCGCGTCCGAGCGCTGGCACTAACTAGGCGACAGCCACGTCTAGCGGCTGGCCCTAGGCCCCTAGACCCAGCCCACCATGGGCGGAGTGACCGTTGAGCTTGCCCACGGGTTTGCGGGGGAGGGGCTGGGGAGCCGCGCGCTGGGACGCGGGTGCCATTCTGGATGTGGTACACAGGCCTCGTCTCTCCCCAACTCTGAGCCCATTGCGGCCCTTAGCCTCGGCCGCAATGGGCAACAGACCAAGCGGCCCCGCACTCGGTGCGGGATGACGCCCCCTCCCGCCCAATGGCGGTGGCCGACAACCTGAGATGGTTTTTGACCTGCCTCGGGTTGTTCGACGCCCCGGAGGTCACCGTGCTCCTGATCTCGGTGATCCCCAGGGCCCATCTGACCGACGCCGGCCTCGCCGCCTTTCGGGCGCTGTCCCGACTTTTTTTCTTGGCTTTTTAAGAAGGCAAAGTTTGTTGTTTTGCGTAAACAACTGTACTATGTATACATTTGTTCACTGTACAATGACTGCCACAGTGCCTGGCACCCGTCTGCGGCCTCGCGCCGCCAATTAGGTGCCGCTGCTCTCGTAACTGATAGCGTACCCTTCCAAGCTTAACCACCACTTTAATAATTGATAGTGTGCCCCAGGGCACTATACACTGGGTACTCCAAAGTTTTTTTTTAATAGTATATACTATAAATATACTATAAAGACTAAAAAACATACCAAAAAATGAAGGTCACTACCAGACTTGGAATAATATACCAGATATGGATGCACGATATCCGCGGCGAGTATGGCGTTCTTGTTCCGATCAACAATTATACATATTTGTGCGGCCTTTGTTCCCGTGCAAGGCTGTCTCCCGTGGTATTCGCATGGATAATATGTATCTCATCCACGGCATTCGTCAAGGCCCTATATCAATATACTATTCGTCACTGACTGCGGTATTGATCTGCGGTTTCTGGTCTGGTTTCGGCAGAACTTTTTCGTGCAGACTGCAGGTTTCGTTAGTCAGTTTGTTTTGTTTTTGTTCGTGCACGGACTGTAGGTTTCGTCTGTTTTGTTTCTTGTGCACGGACTGTAGGCTGGTGCTTAAAGGAAATAGTTCACCTTCCGAACATTTTTCAGAACACGATTTTATTATATTTTGTAATACTTTTTTCTTTTCTAAAATGGTCCTACATCGCGCTAATTCAGGACAGAAGGTCGTAAATTATTAAGTTTATGGTGTGCGTTATTGGTCTGCGCATGCTCCCTGGCAGTGCTGTCACTTTCAGACGGTACGGTACATCATATATGCGCCGCATTCATCCTTTCTTCGACATCGGACCTGGGACGACTACAAGCCAGCCTGCTCCAGCCCTCCACCGCTTCGTGCATGTGGCAGGGTCGTTAGACCCCTATATAGGTAGACTTTATATATTTGTAAGTAGGTAGATTCTTTAGACAATTTTTTTATTGGCAATAGGCCTCCACGGTTTAGGTCCCCTCCAGTCTTTGAAGTTAACTTGCAGTTGCCAACACGCTCTGTCGTGTGTGACAAATTAACGTAATCAGTTAGAACCTATCCTTCCTCCTCCTCTGAGCCACGACGATGGCTACCCCCCGGAACCCCGCCCCCCCCCCCCCCCCCTCAGGGGTCTTCCGGCGCGCGTCCGCGTGCCCCCCTGGACGGTCCCCCTCCCAGCCCCCTTCAGGGGCCACGCCCGCCCCGTCCAGGGGCCTGGCTGTCGCCGGACTCCCGTCCCCCCGACCCACCCGACCCCTTCAGGGGTCTCCCCCCCTGGTTCCTTTCAGGAGCCAGGCCGTCCCTGTGCCCGGCTCCCGCCGGACACCTCCCCCCCCCCCTGACGGACCGGCACTCCTGCTGGTCCAGCGTAAGGACGGCGGGTCTATGCGACACGTCAACCCCTTCGCGGTGCGCCGCCGCCTGGTGGCGCTCTGCGGAGGAGAGGTCCATAACGCCCGCACGATCCGCTCTGGAGCGCTGCTGATCGAGACAAGATCTGGTCAGCAGACTGACGCCCTCATGGCCATCAAGTCCTTCATGGACAGGCCATGCGAGGTGACAGCTCCAGACCGCATGAACTCCTGCCAAGGGTTCATTTACTCCCCGGAAGTCAGCACGCTGACAGAGACCGTGCTCCTCCTCGAGCTCGCGTCTCAGGGAGTAACCGAGGTGGTGAGGATGGGGTCGAAGCGACCCGGTCCGAACCCCATGGTGCGGCTGCGGTTCAGGGGCCTAGTCCTCCCCGAGCGGATATACTGCGGGTACATCACTGTACCCGTAAAGGCGTGGACCCCGGGTCCCCAGCAGTGCCGTGCCTGCTGGAGATTTGGACATCATCAGCGCTCCTGCCACGCCAGCCATCCCACCTGTGGCAAGTGCGCCCAGTCGCACGACACGGACGAATGCGTCGGTGGCGACTCCGCAGCACTGCTGTGCGTCTCCTGCGGCGGTCCCCACCCAGCGTGGTTCCGGGACTGCCCTGCCCGAGCGGCCTGGGTCGAGGAGACCCGAGCCCGCCGGGCGGGCCCCGCCGCCCCCTCCCATCCCAGCGCCTGGCCGCCACTCCCCCCACCCCACCCATGCCCCCCCGTCGGACCTTAAGTGGGTCCACCCCACCGGTGCCACCGCCTGCCCCGACACAGCGGCAGGGTGCACACCCACCGACGGCAGAACAGGCCGAGTCCCACCCCATCTCAGCAGAGTCCCTTCTGGACTCTGGCAGTGCCTCAGCGGCACCCACTCCCACCCCCGCCGAATCTCTGGCGGAGTCCCCAGTCGGGCCCCCTCTGGACCCCGGGTCCCCGGTCGAGTCCTCTGAGGAGGACTCTGACGACTCGACCGAGGGAGAGACAGACGCCTCTCTAATCAGAGCCGTCACCCGCCAAGTCCCAAACTCCCACCCTCCTCCCCTCTCTGAAGACAGTCGGGACCTCACCCTCTCCCCGCCATCCCTCCCCTCCCCCACCCGGCTCCCTGAATCCCACCCTCCTCCCCTCTCTGAAGACAGTCGGTCCCTCACCCTCTCCCCGCCATCCCTCCCCTTCCCCCACCCCCCTTCCCGGCTCCCTGAAGAGAGTTTGACCCCCTCCCCACCATCCCGGCCACTCTCCCGCCCTGCCTTGCCTTCAAGGTCAAAAAGACAGGAGAGTCCCTCCCCCAGCTCTTCTGAGCGTAACCGCTACCGCCGCAATTAGAGACGGTTCACAAACAGGAAACAATAAATCACCTCCAATAAAATACTTCATTAAGTTATTTTTGACTCCCTGTTAAATCATGTTGCTGCTGACGTGGGGGTTGCGTGTGGGCTGCCGGTGTCTTGTTGCGGGGGTCCCCTGCTGGATCGGACGCGCGGCGAAGGGTTCTATTCGTTGCGTGGCTGATTTGGCGGGGGATTTCTGCGATGGGACGCCGATGGTTGATGTGCGGTTTTACGTTGGCGGCGGCATGATTCCCTGCCAAATCAGTCGCGCAACGAAAGGTTCCATTGTAATTCGTTGTTCATTTCTTAACGTAACGCTCCTCCCAACCCTCCTCTCCCCTTTACTCCGCTCTTGCCAGAGCCGAGTAATTGAACACCCGCCCCTGATCACAGATGCCGATGCTGCGGTGCGGTGGCCGCTGCGCTGCGGTGCAGTGTCCACTCCACTGCGGTGCGGTGTCCGCTGCGCTGCGGTGCAGTATCCACCCCGTCCCATGCACTGCAGTGCGGTATTCGCAAACTCCTTTACTCCGTGACTCCCATCCCGAGTTAATCGCACTTCTTTATGATTTTCTTCATACAACACGATTAGAACTATTTATATAACGTAATAACATGGGGTTTTACTGTGCAATTTGGCAAAACGCACAGGTTTTCCCCTTGGCTAGGCTCCGTTTAAAAAAAAAATAGGACTTTTCCCGGCGGAATACACTACACAATAGGTCATTACACAATTCTACTTATTCTACTATATACTATCTTATTTTATTTTAGATTATTTTTATTATATTATTCCCAGGCCCAGGGAGCTTCTGGTCGACAGGCATCACCTAACACTTGCTATCACACCCCCACACCTTCATTGCTTGGTCCTTGGTCAGTGCAAGGGCCGGTAGTGCGATTAGGCTCTCGCTCACGGCATCGCACTGACCTACAATAACACTATCACACACACACACACACATCCTGAGTGTGCTCTTAATACCTGAGATAGAGGCCAGATCTTGCAACATAACTCGCTGCACACGCTTGAGGACCGTGTCGCGGCAGTTATAGCACACTCAGAGCACCTACACTACCACACTAGATCCGATTTTGGCACACCAGATCTGATCTGGAGTGTGCTCCAAGGTACGACGACATAACTCGCTGCACACGGTTCCCGGGAGTGTATATTAAAAACCATTAGACGGCAGAGAATTGCACCCCCGCGGGACCGGCCGCGGTAGAAGTTATGTTGAGCACACTCCGAGCACCCACACAACCACTGACCAGATCGACCTGGGCCTGTCACCCGCCCCGCCTAATTAGTTAATTTTGTGCTTATTCTTTTATTTTTATTTAGAATCGTTTCTAGTGTGTCTGTGTGTGTATGGAATATATTGTGTATGTATGTGTCTCGTGTTTTATTTTAACTTTGACTTTGAACGAAATACTTAACGTAAGATAGACTTTAGATTTACTTTGAACAATTCACTTAACGTAAAATAGCTACCCTATTCCCTAGGGGGGCTTTCGGGTTCACATAAACCGATTAACGTAACTCTTTGCCTGGCAAATTGCCAGAAGTAATTTCCCCAGACCCGGGAAATGGCTATAGGCCGGTCCGGGTAAAAAAAAGCAAAAAAAAAGCGCCGCATTCCTTCGTCAAAAAGTCAAATATCTTCGGCTGGAGTCTTTTCAGCCAAGAAAAGTTGCATATAAGGATTTCTCAACACGGGCTACAAAACTGCTATTTCAGTTCAAAACCCCATGTTGAAGGTGAACTATTTCCTTTAAGTGCCGAAATAGCTCAGTTGGGAGAGCGTTAGACTGAAGAGCTAAATGTCCCTGGTTCGATCCCTGGTTTCGGCAGTACCTATTTCGTGCACAGACTGTAGGTTTCGGCAGTTTTTCCCGTGCACGGACTTTAGGCTGGTCACTGGTGTCAGTGCCGAAATAGCTCAGTTGGGAGAGCGTTAGACTGAAGATCTAAATGTCCCTGGTTCGATCCCTGGTTTCGGCAGTACTTTCTTTCGTGCACGGACTGTAGGTTTCGACAGTTTTTTTTCCTTATAATGGGGAGGTCACGCAATTGACCCGACCTAAGGTCGAGGATATAAACAAATCAGAGATATATAAATTGTAGATACGGGACGTGTGGTGCGCAGACTTGTGCTTGATTCCATTTAACCCTATTCCCTGCGGGGTGGGAGATTCTGCCCCCCCCCCCCCGGTAGTTTTTCACTTGCCGCTTCTAAACCGTTAGGCCTAGCGTCCTGAAACTTTGTGACTTTTCCCAAAATTGAATGGCGCGTGTTGGCAAAAATCTCGAAAAAAATGGGTCCAGCAGAGGCGGTTCCAGGATCCTGTTTTTGGGAGGGTGTTACGAATGCGGTTTTGCGGCGCATACTTCCTTCGTGGTTTGCAGTGCAATAAATGCGTCAGAAACAATTCCAATGCAATATGCATCATAGATACTGGGATTGTACATATTTCGGGGCAGAGGCGCACTCAGGATACAAAAATGGGAGGCGATACCCACCTTCAAATTAGGTCCAACTTCAAATTAGTAAGATGATAAAAGCGTTACGCGCATGGTGCCCCCATGTTTCTCCTGGATCCGCCTATGCGCAATATATCAAATTTAACCAATTACAGCATATAATGCCCACATGTGACGTTCATGACGTCCCAAACAATCACGAACAGCACATATTTTTGTATCAGAAAATCCCCCCATTTTACATTCCCTGAATACGCCTGATTTTTTGTCTTTCGATATATTAAAGACCAGTACATTTGAAGCTCAAAAATGTTTGGGGCATGACAATCGGTCGAGCCACATGGCTGCAATGACCTTTAAAAAAACAGCCAAAACTTTCGGATTTTTTTCCCCTGGCCCCCATTTAACAAAACAAAAATTTCGGGGTCCAAAAAGAGAGATCTTGTCATGACGCATCGAATGGCGCTTTCCCCATCGAAATGGACCGAGCGGTTCTTGAGATCTCTGGGGGGGGGGGGGGGGCAGATTCTGCCCCCCCCCCCCCGCAAGTTAACGAAATTCTGGCCGCCCGCAGGGAATAGGGTTAAGCGGAATCGATTCCGATTCCATACCAAGCCAAATAGATCTGATTCCGAATCCGATTCCAATATATATTTTGCTAAAGGAATCGATTCAGATTCCGGGGCACCTTAAAAGTTTGATTCCGAATACGATTCCACTGATTCTGATGGGAGTCCATTCTGCATACAAATATGCATGATCATAAATACGTATGGTAAAGATGACTCGAAGGGCACGAATAGCCATATTAAATATATTACACAGGCGTATTTTAATGACCAAAAACGCTACAATAAAGTATCACCTGTGGTCCCCCCCGCAAAAAAAAACTTGGACACATGTAAACGTCCCCCTCACGTCGCGTGTTAATATTAATTGCTTTTAAATTTGAAAGCAATTTTAATTGTTAATTAATTGTTAAATATACGACACGTGCCCGTTTTACCCCCCCCCCCCCCCGTGTTCCTCCGTCAGCTGTCTCCGTCCCAGGAGGCAGTCGTCAGTTGTCACCACCGATAGCGAGTCTGGGCAGTATATCAGGTTGCAGTGGCAGATTATTGCAGGAGCTCGACAGTAAATTGTCACGCCACTTTGACGTCTTTCACAGTAGCTGCCGTCCAAGAAACAGGTCGTATCGCACGGGTATGGGCTTTCACTCTGGGTAGTTTTCTGTATATGCCTACCTTCGGCTTCAGCACGCCTACCTTCAACACACACACGCACACACACACGGGGGGAGCTGGTGCGGGGGGTGACGGACGCGACGACGACTCGCGTCCGAGCCCTGGCACTAACTAGGCGACAGCGACGCCTAGCGGCTGGCCCTAGCCCCAGCCCACCATGGGCGGCGTGACCGTTGAGCTTGCCCACGGGTTTGCGGGGAAGGGGCTGGGGGAGCCGCGCGCTGGGACGCGGGTGCCATTCTGGATGTGGTACACAGGCCTAGTCTCTCCCCAACTCCGAGAAACCCCTGCCCTTAAGGCGGCCGCACACTAGGCCATTCGGCGCGCGGAGGTCGTGATATCGCTACGACTTTCCGCGCATCTTTAGCGACTTTCCGCGTTCGCGTCAGCCGAAACGTCAAAAATCGCGGACGAATGTCGTCGGCCGGCCATCTGCGGACCGGCGGAAAGAAGCTGATTCGAACGAGCTTTTTTTCCGCGACTGAACGCCGCGGAGCCGCGGACAACAAAATTGATCATGCTAACAGTGGCGAATCGATGCAAGACAGAGGTGCACATTTTGCACAGCATGCTCTTGCCGCTGTTAAATTTATTATGTAAAAGTTTCGTGGTTCTAAACTTACATCTTCGTCGAAAAATTGCCATCATTAATTTACCTTGTGACAGGCTGTAGGCACAGGTTGCGACATGCTGTAGGTCGGCGGGGCGGAATCTCGCGAGCAGACAGCGCCGAATCCGCCGGAACAAGGACGATATTCAGCGGTATCGACGCGATTTTCCGAGGCGGAATGTCGCAGTGATATGGGGCGCCGAATGCGTAGTGTGCGGCCGCCTTTAAGGCGGCCGCACACTAGGCCATTCGGCGCGCTGACGTCGCGATATCGCTACGACTTTCCGCGCATCTTTAGCGACTTTCCGCCTTCGCGTCAGCCGAAACGTCAAAAATCGCGGACGAATGTCGTCGGCCGGCCATCTGCGGACCGGCGGAAAAAAGCTGATTCGAACGAGCTTTTTTCCGCGACTGAACGCCGCGGACAACACAATTGATCAGGCTAACAGTGGCGAATCTATGAAAGACAGATGTACAAATTTTGCACAGCATGCTCTTGCCGCTGTGAAATGTATTATGTAAAAGTTTCGTGGTTTTAAATTTACATCTTCGTCGAAAAATGGCCATCATTAAGTTACCTTGGCACAGGCTGTAGGCACAGGTTGCGACATGCTGTAGGTCGGCGGGGCGGAATATCGCGAGCAGACAGAGCCGAATCCGCCGGAACAAGGACGATATTCCGCCGTATCGCCGCGATTTTCCGAGGCGGAATGTCGCAGTATATCGCGCGCCGAATGGCCTGGTGTGCGGCCGCCTTTAGCCTCGGCGGCAATGGGCAACAAACAGACCAAGCGGCCCGCCACTCGGTGCGGTATGACGCCCCCTCCCGCCCGATGGCGGTGGCCGACAACCTGAGATGGTTTTTGACCTGCCTCGGGTTGTTCGGCGCCCCGGAGGTCACCGTGCTCCTGATCAAGGCGATCCCCATGGCCCATCTGACCGACGCCGGCCTCGCCGCCTTTCGGGCGCTGTCCCGACTTTTTTTCTTGGGATTTTAAGAAGGTAAAGTTTGTTATTTTGCGTAAATAACTGTACTATGTATGTAGTTATTCACTGTACAATGACTGCCACAGTGCCTGGCACCCGTCTGCGGCCTCGCGCCGCCAATTAGGTGGCGCTGCTCTCGGAACTGATAGGGTACCCTTCCAAGCTGTGCCACCACTTTAATAATTGATAGTGTACCCTCTGTCTATATCGTCGTAGCCAATAGACTGCATATTTGTTTACTTCTGTGTGTTGGATGCGGTGTGCAAGATGTTGATCCTGAATGTGCACAATAACATTGACACATTTCTGATCAGACAGGTGCATCACCGCGTTCCAGGAGTTCGGCGACGAGCTGATGGTGCGGCTCGGGCGGCGACAGCTGTGGCGGGGGCCTCCCGGACAGACCTCGAAGATCCGCCAACGTCACCGGATTGCGGCCAGGCTGTCGGCTGCCCGGACTGCAACGACCGGTCGCCTGCCGGAATCAGGGGGTGACACCGCTTAAACGCCGTATAGCTCGCCTCGTCGGTGCTCACAAAACGTGATTTGACGTCACTGGCGGCAGAGCGCTGAACCAATACAATTGCAAGATTTCAGCTAGCAATAGCGCAGGAACAGTCTGTTGGTGGCAGGTTGCGTGCGGGTTTCGATGGCTGACGTTCGTCAAATTAGCAGCATCAGATATCACACTGGCAGTGTGACATTCGAGGTGTCTCTATTTGCCCCAAATTTTGCATACAGGGCCTCCTCGATGCGTTGATTCCGAAAATATGCCTCTATAGGGCGGTATTTTTGTCGTTTACGAGTTACAGCCATGCGCTTGAGCGCGGTGCCGACGAAGGAGCCGGGCACCACCAGTGTGTTGACCTGGCGAGCGCTGGAGAGTGAGGCAACGCACACCTCAACAATGCAAAATCGCCAACGGTTTTTAGCCAACTGAACAATCCCGAAAGCAGAAAACTGAACTAAATCACAGTTTCAACATTGGTCTTAAAACACTGGTACCAAATTAAATAACTGTTCTACGGCCGGAGACGTGACCGTTTGCACCAGAGCAAAGGAGAAACCGATCCAGAGTATGCAGTCCCTCTGCTAAGCCTGGCTCTGCAAAGCGTTCTTCCTCCAGCACCTCAGCTGAGCCTGGCTGCATAAAGGTAAGAATAACCACAAATTTGCAGTATCATATCATGCCTGATTCTGAAGCATGTCAAGTCTGCTTTTACAAAACCGCATGCAAAATATGTGTGATGATATGTCACTAGTATGACTGGTATGCCTCAATTTCATACAAATTAGGAATGAGCAGGTATTGAATCTGGAATGTGAAATACACTTCCTTTGTATACACTACTCAACAGGTCACAAATGAAGCTTACATATATTTTTTAGTATGCATGACAAATAACACAACATGCAACAAAGGTCACTTATTCTGACTCAGCAATGTGATAATTTTGTCGAGAACAAACAAATAAATATTCAGTGCAAATCAACTCACCTAAGGCCGTATAAGAGAGGTAGAGTCATCCGGGGATTTTAGCGCCCCAATCTCACACATTAGCGTGACGTCACTGGTGCTCTGGTCCGACTCGGCTGTCCCCGCACACGGCTCGGTGCGGTGCAAATATTTCGAACGGGATACGGATAGTTGCGCCTAAGGTACGGACCTATTTTAGATTACGTTTACCGCGGATAATTATCCCTCCCTTAATTCATGCTGAGGGGGAGACGGCCATGCGCTGCCCGGTCTGTGTGAGGGGCGACTGGACTGGCGAGACGGCCATATGCCACACCGATCTGACTGAGGGGTGAAACGGCCATACGCTACCCCGGTCCGGCTGAGGGGAGACGGCCATACGCTGCCCCGGTCTGGCTGAGGGGCGAGACGGGCATACGCTGCACCGGTCCGGCTGAGGGGCGGGACGGCCACACGCTTCCCGGGTCTGCCTGAGGGGCGATAAATTACATTTTTTTGCGTAATGTTCAAGATATGCTAACAACTTTAAAAACAAAATATTTCAAAGACCTAGACTTGCAACCTAACTAACTTACTTATCTAACGGCGAATACTTCAAATTGCCGCTCGTTAACACCCGTCAAAAAACCGCAAAACGCTCGAAAGCGCAGCTGCGGTGACGGGGCAGGCCACGACTGGCCAGAGCACCAGTGACGTCATCACTAATGCCGGGCCGCTCGGCAGCCGATACATGGGAATCCCGGGATGACACCCCCTGCAACTCATCAAACAAATGCAGCGTAGCGGAAGTCGTTTTCCGGGAATGACTGGCAGCCGTGACGTCACGTAGCGTTATAATTGGCCTCGGGAATAATCTGCTTCCTTGAAGTTTAAAACTTCTAAAAAGTGTCTATGGTTCCTACTTTGTAAGTGAATTTGTTCTTCAGGAAAGACTCGAGGAAAATAACAGTTTTTGCTTTCGTTGACACAGACAAAAAATGGAATATATGTGACGAACAGAAGAAAGTGCTACCAGATGGCGTACCTGTTGTGTATCTTACGGTGTAAAATAATCAAACTGGCGGCGCACATAAAGCGGCACTGTTTACCTAATTCGATTCACCATAAAATTGGGAGGTGTGACGCGTTTGTGACTAAATCTGAAAATGACGTCCAGTGTCAGTATAATATTTTATTTCATGAATATCTCCACAGTTCCCGAGTTTTATGCCAAATCAATAGCAGAATAATTATCTGCGTACTCTGTTTAGTCATTTTATAGCATTCGCTCGAATCTACCAAGGTCGACACTTCCCTTACCTCGATCAGTTCAGTTCAGTTCGGGCGACCGGAGGGGGAGGACGTGCGCACTCCACCCCCGTTTTGACCGTGTTTGTGCGTCCCGGCCTGAGCCCTTGGCCCGCGAGTCAGTGAACGTGACTCCGGCGCCCTCGGGCATCCCGGCGCCGGGATGCCCGAGGGCGCCGCGGCAGACTGTGAGCTAGACGGGCCGTGGTGGTGCGAGCGTGGCAGGGCTAGTGACATTTTTGTGACGCGAACGTGACATGGCTTCAACCGCGGAGTTGGCCGCCTCTGTCGTGGAGGCACTTAAGGACCCATCGGTGCGAGCTGGACTGCTGTAAGCACTTGTCAAGCCGGCTGTCGAGGCGGCTGTCAGGGAGGCCGTGCTGCCAACAACGAGGAGGTGGCACGCTTGATCGCCCAACAACAGGCCAAGATACAGTCTGGAGACGCAGGTGGCTAGGCTGAATGCCGTGGTCTCCGAGCAGGCTCTGTGCCTGAACGAGCTGGACCAGTACAGCCGTAAAAGCTGTGCCGTCGTGTCCGGCCTGCCGGAGCAGGCCAACGAATCGGTACGCGACAAGATGGTGGAGCTTGGTCGTCGTCGGCGTCGACATGCACAACGAGATCGACGTGGCGCATCGGCTTGGTCGGCTGGCGGCGGGCCGGACTCGGCCCATCATAGTGCGGCTGCGGAGCTTTGAGAAGAGGCAGGAGCTCTACGATGCTCGCCGTAAGTTAAGGTCCCCGGGGCTGGCACCGAGCGACATTACCAGGGCGGTGGCGGGCAACATTTTCGTGTCCGACAGCCTGACCAAGACGAATCAAGAGATTATGTACCGGGGACGTCAGCTGAGGAAGGACGGCCGTCTCTGGGCTGTCTGGTCTGACGCCGGCAAGCTTAAGGCGAAGGTACGAAACGGCGACCCAACCCAGTGATCCGCTCGCTGGACGACCTGGTCCGTCTGGTCGGCCGCGACTCTCCGCCGCCCCCTTCGCCGGGACCTGACTCCGCCGCTGCCGCCAGCCGCGGAGACCGTGCGGCCACAGGAGCCGCTGAAGGAAGAGGCGACAGCTTTGTGCCTGTTACAAGGAGGTCTCTCAGGGAAACCAGCGCACGTGCCGGTAGCGGTTCCACGCGCTAGTCACGTCGCTGCCGCCGGCAGGCACTTGGCTGCGGAGCAGTGTGACACTTGTCTGCGGAGGCGCCGGCCGCCCCTTTGCGGGTGCCTGGCTGCGCCGCTGCGGTCGCCCGGGTCAGGCCGCGGGCGGCGATCAGTCCCGCGGTGGCGGCCCCGGTGATGTGCAGCACCGTCGTGCTGGTGCTGCGTGGGTCGTGTGGGAGTGACGCCGCCGGTTCTGCGATTGGGACAGTGGCAGACACTGACCGACGGAGTGTAACCGGTACCTACACCGCTCCGCCGGAGGTGCCGCGCATGAACACAAATACAAATGATAATCTTTAATACCCTGCAAATAATATGAAGCTATCTTACTGGCTTGTGCGACAGATGCTCTGGCGCTTGTTCCCCGGTCCGTCGTCGGTGCCGTGAGTAGCGTCGGTCAGGACGTCTGCGTCGCCTCCATCAGCCGGCTATGGAGATGCCGCTGCGGCGGCTCCACTGCAGCAAGGGTGGTCTGCGACCAGCGATTTTCTGGCCGCCACCAGCCTGCCGTGTAGTGCCAGCTCCTCGATGATGCCTGCACCATCTTGGCTAACATTTCCCATGGCTCCGGTGATTTTTGTTTTGGGTTTTGAAAGATGTTTGCGGACGCTTTTTTACGATAAATGATGGCCCAGGACGGCTTGAGCTGCTGGGTGGGCTTGTGCTGACGGGCGATGGCGGCAGGAAGGATCTCTCCAGTGTTCAGCTGGCTCGTCCAGTGGGGACATCACCCTCGGGCACCTGGTCCACCATCGCCAGCATTCGCAAGAGGGTGTTCTTCAGCGCAGCCCTCTGCGTCACGGCCGCGTCTCCTCTCTCGCGAGCTGAAATACGGTCAATACATGTGTCCCTCGCTATAGGTCTAATGCCCAACACCGTTTTCTGGCATCAGTTTAAATCACTTCCTTAAGTAAAATCCAATAATAATACTTATTGCATGCAGGAAAGCGCAAATGGATATTACACATACAGTCTAAAGATATACTTAACTGAACTTGATTGCGCTATATTTAGCGTACAAGTGTCTTTGGGAACAGCTTTTAATTAACGATGTTCTACATTTCAGTGTGGCGCAATTCGTTTCGAGTTGTGCTCGGCTTCACAGAGGCGTTTTTCGTTTCTCATAAATATCAAATGTAAGGAGTGTCTGGTGGTAATCACATGTTCATTCCCAGCAGATTTGGAAGATCGTATTGAACCTTCCAAATAGCTGTTTAGGTTTGTATTATTTGTTTTGTGTATCGTTACGCTCTTTTTGTGTATCGTTACCGTAGATACTTTTCCTACAAATGTGAGATTAGTTGTACGGTTTCGAAAGAATACTGGTTCAAATCAATCTTCAAATGAAGATTGTGAACAATCGAGGAACAATTCTCGAAAACGGTCTGAAAAGTGAAAGACTGAGGTGCTGAATCCGGCGCATACCAAATTTCCTACTTTAGGTGGGAATTTCACTGTAATAAAACAAAAACGACAAACATGGAAACAAGGGCAAAGTAATGATACGTCTAGAGTTCAGAAGTAACAATATGTTGTTATTCTGCTCTGCCTACCAAATGAGGCAACCAGGAAAAAAATGAGCATTGAAAGCCATAGTTTCAATTTTAGTCCTATAGCTCATAGTTTTAGTTTCAGTCATCAAGTTTGCCATACTACCAACGTGTGCGAACGTATGTGGCGACTTGCCAGGCCCTCGGCGCATGTGCAGGTGTGCTGGTGCACACAGGTACCGCAATCGCCGCACCGCTGCAGGCAGGTCCGATATGGGCATCGGCTGCTGTGCGCACCATCGCCGGCGGCGCCTCTCCAGACACCGACACAGTCCAGCGGCCATCGGCGTCACCGGTGACCGTGGAGGCCGCCTCCAGGATGATGGCTCGCTCGTGGTTGACCTCCGCTATCTTCACAGCGCTTGACTTGGCCTGGAAGCGAAGGGCTCGACTCCTCTGCCGGATCCGAGAGCGCAGGTAGCACATGAGTGCCACCATGCAGCTGCAATTTAAAATGGTTGATTAGAAAACTGCTTGATACCAGCCAAGCAACAAAACTAACTACTATTATGGTAACATATGCAGTGACTTTCAAAGACACAACTCATGGGTGTGTTGGTGTGATTGGTGCGTTATAA